>PVJX010043227.1:0-13763 GCA_004027295.1 Dolichotis patagonum | reverse complement strand
ATGGGTTTTGTGTATTATCCTAATCTATTTATTCTTTAGTAACCAGTGAGAAATGTCTAGAAAGAATGAAAAACAGGCACAGTGCCCACGAGTGTCTCAGGGCTGCCTGCAGAAGCCTTGCTCTGGCTGACACCGCTGCAGATGCCTTGTGCAAGCGCAGCACCCATTTTTCATGCTGCAGAGCTGGCACCTGGATTAATGAAGATTAATGAGCTGGTCCTGGAGATAATGAGCAGTGTCTAGGCGACGGGCTCCGGTTCCAGCCAGTGCGTGTTGAGTGAGATGGGACTTCAATAATAATCTGTCTCAGGATGTGAGCGACACAAGTCTTGTACATCTGGGTTGTAACTGGGACACTTGTGAGCGGTCAGCAGGCTCTTGTGACTCCTGAGCTGGGAATGTGGGCGAATCCGTGGGTCTCCACCGGGAGGTGGTGTGTCCTGTCCGTGGTCCTCATGAGGACAGGGCCTCTGCTCCCCTCATGGCTGGACAGAAGCTGCTGTCCTCGGTTCTGGGTGGCAGGAGGCGTCATTTCTCTGTATCCATGTTCATCTCTAAATGGTCACAATGTGGCCACTGCTCTTTGACACTGACCACAATGTCTGTGGCTCGGACTGCAGCCCTTGTGTGACCCTGGCCCTGTCTGTGGGGAGAGGTGTTAGTTAGCAGGGTAGGGTTGTGCCCCAGCTCCGCCTTGCAGACCCCCCTGGACCCAGGACCTAGAGCCTCCCATAGCTGGGTCCTGAGCTTGCTCTGGGAGACGGGGTCTCCAGGGAGCATCTGCACGGGAGCTAAGAGGAAGGACAGTCCCCAGGTGGGACACCCACAGGTCTGTCCCCGGCCCTCGCTCCATGCAGGTGGAGACAGGTGACAGGAGAGGGGGCCCTGGGTATGGCAGCCACATCCCCGACAAAACTCTACAGTCAGGGAATTTGAAATCGGGACTGGTGGGTCCAGGTAGTTATGAAGTTCATTTTTCAAGGCAGGAGTTGAGAGTATATTTTATATTTACACATAGTGGAGTAATCCTCTGCCATGAAGAAGGGTAAATTTGAGTAATTTGTAGGAAAATCGATGCACCTTGAGACATGCTATTAATGAAATAAATCAGACACACAAGCTTAGATGTCACATGGTTTCTCTTACATGAGAAATCCAGAGTATAAATACAGAGCAAAATGAAAGAAAGGGAATAGGAAGCAGGGAGACAGATCGTTTTCAGATGAGAAAGGGATCTAGAGATGGAGGAGGGGAGGGGAGGAGAAAGGAAGACAGAGAAATGAGTTGAGCTGTGTTCTGTGCCTGGGGCAGCAGGAACACTGTGTTCTACAAATGTGAACTAATAAAAACGAAGAGAAGACAGTGAAGGCTAAAAAGCTTCGAGATAACTGTGGGTTCACATGTAGTTATAAGAAGTAATAGCGGGAAAAGGAAAAAAGAGAATAGAAAGAAAAAATGGAAACCAAACGTAACGTAAATTAAGAGAAGAAGGTTTGATGGGAGGAGGGGAATGGGAAAAAAAGAAAAATGCATGCATAAACACAGAAGACCCAAACCAACCCAACAGTCACTCTGTGTGAAGACAGTGGCAGTGGCAGTGAAAAGAAAAATCAAACACGTTACACACAGGTGCAAATTCCCCATGATCATTATGTACATCTAAGGTATACCCATAAAGTTAAATTTAAAAAAGAAGGAATAAAATAGATAATAGAGAGCTCTCCTGTATACTCTGCTTGATTTCCCATGGTAACATTTACAAAACTAATGCACAATAGTGCATCCAGGATATGTTTACACAATCCAGATATCCTTCTTGATTTCGCCAGTTTCACCTGCACTTGTTAGTATGTGTGTGTGTACTCTGTGCATTTTATCACCTGGGCGGGGTCGTGTTTGCTACTGAAATCCAGGCCCTGAACAATTTCAGTAGCATCGCATATTTCTTGTGGGTGTATCACTTTTAAGTAAATAGATGTACAGAATGTTCCCACAAATTTGAGGGACTAGGGCTGCAGCTGTGTTGGGCTTACGTTGAAATTGTGAGTACTAGGAGCCCCCTCCGGAGGGAAGGAGCCGTGTCCGCGCAGGTTCTAGTAGGACCTGCAGGTTCTTGCAAGGTTCTCCCGGAGCGTCTGTCCCTCTGGCGCTGCAGGGTCCGGAGGTTCCCAGGGCTGCGCTTCGGATCACTTCCTCTCACTCCGGGACCTGCTGGTCTCTGCTTCTGCGCTTGCATTTCCTTTGTGTACTCCTTCCGCTCTGATCACTTGCGTTTCTCCTGTGGGAATCCAGGTCACTTTCCCGGTTAGCAAAGCCCTGGGGCTCCCTGGGGCTCCGGAGGAGGCTCTGTTTCTGCACCCGCAGCAGAGTGGAGGACCAGGCTGCTAACCTCGTGGGGAACCTGCATCTGGCTCATCTTACCCTCTAGGTGTAGACTTTCCGGGGCAACGAGGCCGATTCGTGTCCTACTGGAGCAGTTACCGGGCAGGGAGAATTCCATTACCTCTGGGAGTGAGTGAGCGGCAAGGGAGAGAGCAGAGCAGGAAGCATCAGGGAGGAGGGACCAGAAGCTCAGACTGTAGCTGAATCCACCCAGGCGCGCAGAGCGGCAGCCGGGCTGGGACAGCCTCTCCCGCATCCCAGCGGCCTGCCCCAGCCACCCTGGAGCCCTTCCTGGGGGCCGGCGCTGCCCTCCTCCCCGCCACCCGTCCGCTCTGAGGGCGGGCTGCCTCTGCCGGGTCTCCTTGCCAGTCTCTGGCTCCTAGGGGTCTGCACTCCAGCAGCGGGCGCGTGGTGAGCGGGAGCCCAGATCCGGGCCGGGAAGGACGCCAGCTCGCAGGGCTGCTGAAAGGCACAAACTAAAGGTGAAAATGAATCTAGCACAGCTTGCAAGACACTGGGACGGTCGGCAACGCCACGGCAGCCGTCTTCAGGGCCACATTGTGGCGTAGCACGCGTCGCGCGTGTGAGTTGGGATGGCTGAAGCCCCAGATCCCATGCGGTGACTGCAGATGGGTCCTGAGGGGCTGCTACACCTCTTCGTGCGGCGGAATTACGGCGGGAGGAGTGAGAGGCGAGAGAGCTTACCGGCGCGCATGCAGGGCCAGCGTGCTTTCTTTTGATTAAGCTTTAAATACAGATGAGTTACTAACACATAAAGTCGTATTTTCCTATATGGAGAAAAGTCACTATATTTTGACTTAATTTATTTTGTCCATATATTTATCATAAATTATATGTAAAATAATTTTAAAATAATGTGCAATAATTACAGGAAACATAGAAATACTAAAAATATAAAGAATACTGCAATCACCCATAACTACTGCCTTGATACCGCCATTGATATTTGGGGGCGTAGTCTGTGTGTGTGGGGGGCCTTGTGTGCCATTTGTCAAAACATAAGCAGTGGGTACGTTAATAACACTGAGAACACAGCATATTTCATCATCTGCCTTTTTACCTCATGATGAATCCTGAATGTTTTCCTGTGTTTTTATTGACCCGACTTCTACTGACTGAAGAGCACTGCATCACACAGGCAGGCTCCTGGGGCTGAAGAAGTGTGTCTGGTTCCTCACTGTGGAATCCTAAGTGGCAAGGACCTTCCTCCAAAGACCTTCCTAAAAGCAACCTTTCCTTCCTCTGGCTTCCCGAGCCTGCTGCTCTGGAAAGCGCTCTGCCCACTTTCTCCTCTCTGTCTGACACAGTACAGATCCTGATCTCAGGAGCAAGTGGGACAGGTCAGGGACCAGAGGGACCTGGGCTCACACCTCAGGCCTGCGCGTTTCCAGCTCCGATGACTCGGTGACCTCACAATCAAAGGTCACTGTGAGGAGGACCCGGGACAGAGCGTCTGAATTCACTCGCTATACGGCCTGTGACGGGATTATCAGTGGCTGAAGTCTCTTCCAGACATAGTCACCGAGCAGCTGCTGTATTAGGCACTGATCATGGAAACCTGGAAAAGCATGGCCCTGTCCTGTTGGCTTTCAAACTCCAGGGTTCTAAAAAACGCACAAATAGTGATTTTAAAAAATTCAGCGTCTTAGTCACGCAGTCACAGAGAGCCTCCTGCGTCCTCCCTGGCTGTGGGTTCCGGCTCCTGCTGTAGGCTCGAAGCAGGGCTGCCGGGGGCTGTAGTCTGTCAGGTCGGAGTGCTTCACCCTCTGTGCCACCACAGGAAGGACACACAGGGCCCCGTGTGACTGTGCAGACAGCAGCAAGCAAGTCTGTCTGTGGCTCCTTCCTGCCGCCTGCCGGGCCTGTGAGCACCCTTCTGGTGCAGAGCATTGCTCACTCGACCTCTGTCCACACCTCTGGCACGAACCACCGTCACAGCCTCTCAGCCCCAGAGTCCTCTGTCACCCTGGGCCCAGCAGGCTACGTCACACACAGTGGTTCTCAGGACGCACAAAGCCAGTGCACATAAAATCCAGCCTCGCACTGCAGGGCAGGAAAGGTGACACCTTCCCAGGAAGCAGAGTGGGTAACAGGGTCTTCTAGTCCCGAATGCATCCATGGGCCAACCTGAGCAGGGACACAAAGGAGTGGAAGCAGAGCACCAAGGGGTCCCCGAGATAAAGAATCTGATGCTTCAACTTGTAAGGAGAAGAGCAAAGTCTGTGATGTCTCTGAAAAGGAAATAGGGCATCCCAGGTACAGGAGGTGCTGGGCGCACAGCGGGCCATGGAGAGCGGATTAGCTGCGATAGAAGGAGTTGGGTGGATGCCCCAGCAGCGGCAAGAGCAGCAGGTGCAGGCGGTGACGTCTCCTGTCCACAGCACTGGAATTTGAACACCAGAATCAAATTCAAGGCCAAGTAGGCTGGAGAAGAGCCCAGAGCTCTGCGGTATAAAATATAAACACTGGTAGTCTCTGATGGCACAGAAATGCAACAGACAGCAGGACAAACCTGGCTGTCAGCACAGAGATAAATAACAGAGATAAACAAACACTAAAGGAAGTATAGGACAGCAGCCAGGGTGTCAGAAGTAAATCACAGCCTTTTGCTTCATGGTGGAGCTGGGTGTTGAACCCAGGGCCTTGCGCTCTATCACTCAGCTATACCACTGGCCCTAACCACTATTTTCTCATTGGGAGCACATCTCCTTCCCGGGAGCACGTCCAGGTGAAAAGAACCACTTGTTTTTCTGATTTGCTCTCACATCAGCAGCTCTGTGCTCCTCCATGTCCAGCGATATTGACAAGCTCTGCGGTTTACAATAAGTTCTCATTAGTTAATAAGTAGTGTGTACCTCAAACTGTCACTTCTCAGGAGCTCACTCCCATCCTCAGTCTCCACCCAGCACATCATCTTGGCACTGTCCAAGGTGAGCTGCCCCTGCTGTTTCACCTGGGTGATGCAGACAGCCTGGGCAGCAGGAGAAGGTGGGCAGCTTCTTTGGAAGTTGCAGTGCTCCGTTTCTGCATTGCCATGCTGAATCTAACTAGGATTCGTTTTGGTGTGTGGTGTGAGGTGTGAGGTAGGGGTCAGCATTGCTCCTTCGACTTGATGTTTCTCCCCAGCACAATTGATGAACTCCTCATCCCTTTTCCACTGATTTGCCGTCCCATCACTGTTAGACATTATAGCCGTTCACATGGTTGGTTGAGTTTTGAACTCTGAACTCTTTCTGTTGGTCTATTTTTTAAATGACATATTACTACTAAATCAGTGCCTCATTACCAACTCTCTAAAATATTTTGATTTAATGAATCTTACTAATTTTTCAAAATATAGCTTTCCTTAGTCATTGATTTTTAAATTAAAAAATTTACTGTTTCATGAAATTAATCTATAATTTTTCATGAAAAAGTCTTGCTAGAATTTGGATTCAAATTAGATAAATTTATAGCTCAATTTTGGAAGGATTGATACCTTTATTGTCTTCCTATGTAGAAATGTATTATATTTAAACATTGTTGATATTTAATACTTCTAAAAATTCCATAATTTTCTCTATAAAAGATCTCATGTATTTCATTTTATTTATTCATTAATTCTATTCTTAGAAAGCTATCTCAAAGCATAAAACTTTTTAGAATACTTGTCTCAATGATTTGTTAAAAAATATTTTAATCATTATTTGTGATGTTTACTGCAATTTTTTGTAGATGTACTTTATCAGACTAAGTTTCCTTCCAGACACTAATTTGTACTGTGAACAGATGTACAACTTACTGAATATTTTAAGTCATCTTTTTAGGTGACTGTATGGTTTTCTTCTTTAAACTTAATGTGGAAATCATATCAGTTGATTTTCTGATAGCAAATATTTTTACATCTCTAATATATTTTTTAATTGATTCTGGTGAACTATGTTCTAGAATATTTAAATTTGGTTTGACAACATTTTAGGGGTGTACGTGCTATCCTATAAGAGAGATTGACCTATGTAATTTTCCATTCACATAACTCTTTTTTCTTATTTTTAGTCAAAGTTGTGCTATCCTCATAGAATTGTTCTCTGGAATAGTTTGTTAGAAATTTGCACATTTAATATAAATTATTAGTAAATCCTAAAGCCATAGTCATTTTCTGAGGAGAGAAGTTTGGTTCAAATTGTAACTGCTTACTCAATTTCTGTTCCTAGGAATACTCATGAACTTAATTTCTTATGTTTCAAATAGCTTTATACAAAATTTAAAATGTGTCTGTGTTTTCAAATTTACTGGCACATTCAACATATATTTACTATTTTTCAAATGGTACTTTATCTTTAGCTATGATTTTTTTATTCCAGATGTTTTGTTTGTCCTTCTCTCTTTTTACCCATTATTTCTTTTTTTTTTTTTTTTTTTTGGTACCAGGGCTCGAACTCACAACCTCGCGCTTGCCAGGCAGGCGCTAATGCTGCTGAGCTAAATCCCTGGCCCTACCCATTATTTCTAAGAGATGTATAGAATGAGATAGGATGTATGTGTGTGCTCTCTTTTGCTGCTAGAAGCCTGATTCCCAAAAACACATTTATGCATTTCTTAATTCTATAATATACCTAGAATCATTTGGGAACTGTTTCACTGTGCTATTTAGTGGACTCTGTATTAACTGAATGCTTTGATTTTACCGCTTTGTTTACAGAGGGCTTCATTTGCTAAAGGTACTTTTACTGCCTTTTGTGTCTCTCTTTCCAGCCTTCTGTATCTTTAGGTATTACTCTTGATCACTTTAAGTAGGACATACATTTTGTTTACTGTGACAGTCTCTGGTATTTTGCTTCATTTATTCATTCAGTAACCAGGTGTTGCAGTTCATTACCTTTATGATCATTGTTGTGGGTGTTTGGACTTCTCTAATGTCTCATAAGGTGCTGTTTGTTCTCTTCTCACTCTGCCGTTCCTCTACGAAAGTTAACTTTGGTTGTCAACTTGACTGTGTTGGCAGAAGCCTAGGATAGTAAAGCACACAGCTGTGTGAGCCATGAGTCCATGAACTTTGGGTCTATATCTGGTTTTTGGTTTCTCCTTTTATGATCCTGTCTGCTTCTGGCCACCATAAGGTGAGCAAGTTTTCAATGCCAAACCCTTCTGTCATAAAGTTTGTGTTTTGGAGCCAGCTGACCACAAACTGAAACGCATGAAATCGTGATCCAAAATAAACCGTTTTTCCTTTAAATTGTGGGTACCAGGGATTTTGTTCTACCAGTGCAAATCCTGGCTGTTGTACTTGTGTCATAGTTTGTGTCTAGGTAGGCCCTCAAGCTTCATGCAGTCATGGAGGCAGCTGAATCTAGTGTTTGTGATTGGTTCCTTGTGTAGTGCTGGGATTATTGGTGTGAGTGCTGCATCCACCCAGGGGCAGAGCTGGCATACAATATAAGGGAGGGAAGAAGGCATATTTTTTCCTTTTTTGCCCTGTTTGCTCTTGCTGTTTTTGGCTGCCATGAATAGCTGTCCCTATGCCATGCCACCCTGCCCTGGAGCCAGCTGAGTATGGACTGAAACCTCCACAAACTGTAAGAAAAAAATCTTTCCTTCCTTCATGTTGGGCATCAGGTATTTTGTCTCAACAATGAGAGAAAAATGACTAAGACAACTTGCCTTCAATAGATTCATTTTTTGGCCTGTTTATTTGGGGATTATCTGTGTTACAGTTGGGGGATGCAGTACTGTGCTTTAGGGGGAACAGACTGCATTACATTTTATCATTTAGTGATATGGTGGCTGTCTTAGGCTGTGTCACTACACTCTGAGCTGTTCCTACAATTGTAAAATCACCTGATCATGGTTCCTTGGAATGTATCCCTGTTGTCAAGTGAAGCATGACTTAATTTTGCCTTTTTAAGGTTGCCGATAAAATTTTAACATGTGTATGTAAATGAATCATGCCTAACATTAATCAGTATCTCTATCTGAAGACTCAAGTGGGCCAAACTTAATTACCAGCTTCACATTTTACATGTTACTTCTGGGAAATTCTGCTTTTACTGTTCTTCCCTTTTCTTCTAAATTAAAAACTTGCATCACTAGATTTCTGCAACTATCTCCAGTTATTAGTTTCTTGCATCCAAATTCACATTAACAGGAAGAAAGAGCAGCTTCTGCAACTTCAGAATTGGGTGTGTTTGCTAGGACTTCAACTGTTTAAACGCTGTGTAAAAATTAATAATTATTACTAGTTCCAGGATCAAGCAAGTCCAAGTCCAGGAGCTCCAGAATCCTGAGAACAATGCACAGAGGATTACAGAAGCTGTGGTGATTTGTTGTCATTTGTCATTTTTACCTCCTATTATAAGGCAAATGCTTAATAAACATTACCTCTAATGTTCCTAACAGTCTTGAAATGTTGGGTATTATTGTTTCCTATTTTGTATTTTAAAATGAGGTTAAAAAGTATGAGGAGACTTGACCCCTTCACAACTTTCAATCAGCAGAGCTAAGATTCCAAGCTTGTTTATTTGACTCCGGGGTCCAGGCTTATCCCTTTAATGCCTGCTGTCCCTCAAAAAATGAACTCCTGCTTCTTCCAACTGAGTCTTGAGAGTTGCTACCATAGGTGAGGCTGCAAAATACTTATTTTTCCTTTTTAAAAGTATATCTCTGGGCCGGGAATTAAGCTCAGTGGTCCAGTGCCTGCCTGCAAGCACAAAGTCCTGAGTTCAATTCCTGGTACAATAAAAAAAAAAAAGAAGAAAAAGAAAAAAGTATGTCTTGGGTGAATTTTCTTACTATGCAATCTCATTCCCTTTCTGAAGATATAATATTTATTAAGCCCAGCAGGCAGCTAATAGACGCTAAAGGGAAGCAGCCAAAACATAAGACATAGGACCTGAGAACCAGTATGTGAGACCATTACTCACCTTGTCCAATTAAAGGAAAGCTGGGCACGTGTGATAAATGGCTACTTCGCATACACCAGCCCAGTAATGGAAAGTGCGATTTGGGTTTAGGAAAAAATGTTCTGTCGACAGATAACTGTGGTTTTATTTACTGAAACTGGGCTAGAGGCTGTCAGGGGTCTTAACTGGATTTGCTCGACTTGCCAGAGATAGCAAAAAAAGATTGCCACTGCGGCTGATTAATTTTCAGGACGAAATTTGCATGCCTTCTCTTCGGGGCTATTGTTGCCATGGTGATGTTGTGACAGGACTTTTCTGCAGATGGTGATTGCTTCCTGCCCGTAGGCTCGCTGTAAGCTGCAGAGGAGGAATTTCTGGATCCCTCTGGGAACATCGTCATACATGAAACGCAACTCGGGATTGACCGTGGCTGCATTCGTAGCTCCCTCTACTGTGGTAGCCATTCTAATGGTCTGAACAGGAGTGAGGACATCAGATGGTCTACTCACATCCACAAAGACCGGGGCTTTAGGTGAAGCGCTGTTCTTTGATGTAGGTTCCCTCCTCACCGAGTAGGGAGGGGGCAGCGTCACACGGAGGAGCCTGAGGGTGAGAAAGACATTAGAGCCCAATCCTAGTGTGCACATCGAGGCTTTGACTTCAGCTCCTCTGACTTTAATTTTCGTATGCATAACTGACTTCTGTTGTTGAGAAGATAAAACTACTTTATAGTTACAAAGTGTCATTGTGGATGGATTTTATGGCAATGAATGCAGAAGATTTACCTTGGGGAAAACTGCACGACGCCCAGTCTATAATGCTCACTGAGGCGGAGGATTTCCTCTGCCTTTGTGACAGTCTCGCATCTCCTTGGTCCCAATGATGGCTCTGGGTGGCTTCCTGACCCCCCCCCATCCGCCCTACAGTCCTGGAGCACCCTGCTCGAGACCCATATTAAATTCCCGGAGAAAGACTCACAGGATGATAACACATCAGTGAGTATTTAAATTAAAAATGGATTATAGTAAAAGACATATGCATCCTCCTTAGAAGCCTGCTCATTCTTCACACACATTCCCCTCCTGCTCTCCCCACTTCCTGCAGCAGCTCTGGAGCCCTCCTTCCTGTAGGTCTCTAGTCCTGCTGTCCTGTTGCCTCAATGTCCTGAATCCTTACAAAACATTTCCCTCTCACAGTCATTTTGTCTTTGGGGAGGAGCCCCAAGTTGCACAGACCCTATAAATGAGGCAGAGGAGGACACAGCATCATGTTTTCACAAGGCTGCCTTTCCATCGGGTGGCAGCCGGTGGCAGCATCCGCCATCTTTCTGATCACACCCGAGGGTGAAGACCCTTGGGAAAGAGGACTCCTAGAACTGCTTCAGACGGTGTCAAGAGCAATGGTGTCATGGTTTCTGTTGGTGGCCCCCAGGCCTCATGTATTTGCATTGTGCATTTGTGATTGGTTCATTGTCTAGTGTTTAGATTGGTGGTGTCAGTGCTACACCCTCCTAAGGGGTGGAGCCAGGATGTGACGTAATGGCAGGAAGAAAGGGTGTCTCTTTCTCTTGCTGGTTTTTGCTTGCTGTTTGCAGCCGCCATAAACTGCGGCCCCGCCATGCCACCCTGCCTTGGAGCCAACTGAGTATGGACTAAAACCTCCAAAAACTGTAAGAAATAAACCTTTCCTTTCCTAACTTTGGGCATCAGGTATTTTGTCTCAGTGACGAGTGAAAAAAAACTAAGACAGAATTTGGTACCGAGAGTGGGGTCATTGCTGTGACTATACATGACCATGTTTTTCGAGAGGCTTTAGAAACAGCTTGTGGGCAGAGTTTGAAAAGGTTCGGACATGTCACCTGGATGCACAGAGCTGGAGCAACTTAGGTTGTTCTGTAAAGGAGATTCTGGTCAGAGCTCAGGAGACCAGAAGACTAGAAAGCCTGATAGTAAAGACAAACTTTCGAGGTTTCTGCTGGGAAGGAAGACTGTATTGGTTGTTGGACTCCCTATGATATGTGTTATGGCTTGGCAGAAAGTTTGTCTGCATTTTGCTCATGCCCAGAGACTTTGCCTGAGACTGAGATTAAGGGTAATGGATTGATTAATCTGGCAAAGGAAATTTCAAAGCAGTCAAACATTGAGGCTATGGCATGGCTATTGTTGGGAGCTTTTAGCCAGATCTATGTTGCAAATCAAGAGCAAAGAGCCCAGCAGGATAATTTAAAACACTGTGAGTTTGGCCAAAAGGAAAACTCCAGTAAAGCTGTGGATTGTAAAGATAGTGCAGAGACTTTAATTGCTGAGAAGAAACAGAGAGATAAAAGAGATGGCCACCAGGCACTCCAGGGAGCAGCGGGTCCCCACCCTTTGCATCCCCAAAACTGCAAAAGTGAAAGAATTTTCTCACATGAAAAAGCTTCAGAGCACCATGCTCCAGAATGGCACAGGAGGCCACGTGAGGTTCCAGAATGGCGGCAACATAGAAAAGCTTTTCTTCGCAATCGGGTTCACAGAGCCCAGAAATCCAGGCACTGGATGCCTATAACCAAGAGAGAGAAAAGCCTGGCTACTGCTCCAGCTGGCAGCAAACCTTGGCGGCACCCACATGGGGCTGATTTTAGGTGCAAAAAAATGCACAAATTCTGAGCGTAAAAAGGCTTCCACCTCGATTGCCAAGGGCCTGGGAGGCCAAGCAGTGTGCCCCTGAGAGGGCAATATGTAAAGATGTAAGTGTGAAGCCAAAGGTGCAGTGGAGACCCCAGAAGTTTGAAAAAGCCAAAAACGTGGATCATCCAAGGAAAGCTGCAAAAACTGAGCAGAGAAGGTTTAAGAGAGAAGCTGTGAGAGCTAAAATCCCTAGAAGTGCCCTGGGGGTGAAATCACCCAAGCCTTTTGGAGCCTGCAACCAGATCGCTTCAAATGCTGAGCATGGAACTCTAGGACTTAATGTTCGACCTGCTGGATGTTGGACTTGCTTTGTTCCCAATACTTTATATTCCCCCATTTGTAACTTTTAGAATGGTAATGTTTATTTTGTGCCTTTGCATTTCAGAAATGTTTAACCTTGTTTCACTTGTACAGGGGGTTACAGTTAAGAGTTTGCCATAGATATTGAGGAGACTTGGGACTTGGACTTCTCAGCAACGCTAAAAATGTTAGGACTTTGGCAACTTTTGGAGATGGACTAAATGTCTTTTGTGTAAGGTTGTACATGAGTCTTTGGGGGCCAGGGGTGGAATGTCATGGTTTATGTCGGTGGCCCCCAGGCCTCATGTATTTGCATTGTGCATTTGTGATTGGTTCATTGTCTAGTGCTTGGATTGGTGGTGTCAGTGCTACATCTTAAGGGGTGGAGCCGGGATGTGATGTAATGGCAGGAAGAAGGGGTGTCTCTCTCTCTTGTCGGTTTCCGCTTGCTGTTTGCAGCCGCCATAAACTGCAGCCCCGCCATGCCACCCTGCCTTGGAGCCAACTGAGTATAGACTAAAACTCCAAAAACTGTAAGAAATAAACCTTTCCTTTCCCAACTTTGGGCATCAGGTATTTTGTCTCAGCGATGAGTGAAAAAAAACTAAGACAAATGAGATAAGTGTATTTGAAATCAGCCAGGGGATTCTGAGGGGGATTAATGGCAATTTGTTTTTTACTATAATAAAGATTTAAAATTTGAACAGTCATCTTGTACTTTGATCATACATTGTGCACTGTCTTCATGTTATGCTTAGTTGGCAGGATATATGCTAGAAGCGATGGTAGACATTTTTGTTAACAATTTTGATGTTTGATATGGAAAAATTGATGTAGAGAAGCTGGACAGAAAGAGAGGCAGAGGCAGAGACACAGAGAGGGAGAGAGAGATACAGAGACAGAGAAACCCAGAGAGAGACAGAGACAGAGAGAAAGACAGAGACAGAGAGAAAGACAGAGAGAGAACATTTTGTCCACTTGAACCTTGCAATGCCTGAATCTGCACCTTAACTTTCCTGAACTTACCTGAAATATTTTATCACTTAAGCCAGTTAGACTTGGGTTTATATTACTTAAAACTGAAGAAATTCTTAAGCCAGAACCATCAATATACCCTTACATGTCATTTTAACGGAAAACTTGTCTAAATGGACTAGAATTTTCCCATAATGACAATGAGAAATATGTATTTTCCTGAACAATGAATTGCATGTCCATGTTCCAGGGTGGGCTATTTGGTTGTATTTCAGCTTTGACAATAAGTAATGCATCTGAGATTAGGGCTGCTCCTCACGGAGGACAGCAGAGGACAGCAGAGGACAGAGTTGGGAGTCAGGGGACCACAGCAGGGAGAAAGCGCATGGGAGAAATGGAAGATAAGGGGCAGGTGTGGGGAGCAAGGCCCAGGGGTGCACACCACCTGCTCGGCGAGCACTCATGCTCTGCACCCAAGGTTTCCTGTGGGGTCATCAGGAATGGAAACACTTTCACGAGATTTAGTGACCTGCTGTGT
>PVJX010043226.1:0-13781 GCA_004027295.1 Dolichotis patagonum | reverse complement strand
ATACTATCATTAAGGAAATTCCAGTAGAAACAGCCCAGCCAGCTCCTGAACACATGCTGGCTGCCATTGCAACTCTCCTGTGAGTAGCCAATGCAAGCAAGGAGAACCAGCCATCCATGCCTTGGAGAAGCTGTGAGTGTAAGGAGAGGCCTCACCCTGCCACCTGCTGGGAAAACAGAGTAAGGAGAAACCCAGGAGTGTGACCCATCCACCTACACTATGGATCAGTAGCCAATGTGGGAATTTCCTGGAACTACACAACCTACTTGTCCAAAGGAACCCAGGAAAATGTCAAGACAAAGGAGCAAAAGGGAATCTCTGGCCTCTAGCTCAAGCGGAACAAGTCCAGGAGGCATGAATATGGAAGAAATGGAAGTTGCTCATCTGAAATTTCTGGGATGCTTGCAAATGTAGTAAAGAAACTAAGTCATGGAGACATAAAAGACATCAGATCAGAAATAATATCTCAGGTAAAAGAAAAAATGACAAACAATAAATTGGTTGCTGAACCTATCTAAAGAAGACATAGAGGATAAAATCAGAGGATCACAGGAGAATGAGGGAAACCTTGAATGACCAATATAGAGAAGAATTTGAATGCATGAAACAGACTCAAATATATATTCAAGAAATTAAAATTCCACTAAAAGCTGGCAAAACTGCTTGACAGAACCTGAAGACAGATTTTCAGGCCTTGAAGACAGGATGGCACATAGTGATCTTTAAAGGAATGGCCTCTAAAAAATAACTAGAAATCAGGAAATAACAATTTAAAAATGCAAGATGACACCAAGAGAAATAAGTGTCAGCAAAATAGCAAGAGTCAAAACAAATGATTTAAAGAGATTATTTACAGAACTTATATTAGAAAACTTCCTAAGTATTGGAAAAGGATCTGACATAAAAATAAGTAAAGAATCTAAAATTTCAACTAGTCATAACCAAAATTATTCTACACCCAGACATATAATGATCAAGATCCCAGAAACTCAGCACAAGAACAGAATAGTAAAAGCTGTTAAAGAAAATAAACAGATCACCAAAAATGAAAACTCATTTGGTGAATCATGATAGACTTCTCAACACAAACCAAGAAGAGGTTGGAGTGAAGTATTTCCAGTCCTGAATGAAAACAACTTCCCACCCAAATTGATGTACCCTGCAAAACTACCTGTCAAAATTAATGGGGAAATCAGATACCTCCATAATAAATAAAAAATGAATTAATTCATGAACTCCAAACCAACCCTACAAAGACTACTGAAGGATATTCTAGAGAAAGATAAAAATTACCAGAGTCCCAGAAATATGCAAATTGGGATCACTGAGTGGGGCAGAAATTTGAATGGAAGTCAAAAGTACAGAGCCAAGAGCAGAAAACCAGTGCATGTTGCCTGTAGTCATTATTGTAGATGGCCTCAATTCACCAATAAAAAACAAACAAACAAAAAATATATAGGCACTGTGGATAAAGACACTTGATCCATCAACAATATATGGTATAAAAGAACCTCATTAACTTGAACGTAATTTTATATATTGAAATTCAAAAGAGACAAAACCATGCTCCATGGGACAGGAATCCAGAAGTAGCTTGCCCATCAGCTGAGAATGGGTTGGAATGATATACCATTTTTATACAATGAAAAGCTACTCAGCTCTACAGAAGAATAATCATGAGGCTCTTGTAGGTAAATGGATGTAACTTGTGATCAGGCTCTTGAGTGAAACACTTTGGACTTAAATAGGTGAACTGTTGTCTCCATGATATAAAACACTGAAGCAGTTAGTGGGATCCAAAATGTACAATACATGTTGTGAAAGTGAAAGGAAAGGAAAAGTCTAAAAAAGGAAGATGATAACCACTGTTAATTCCCTAATGTTTTGTTTTCAAGTCCTGTATCAAATTCATTGTTTTGGTTTGATTGGTTACAGTATGTTTTGTTTGGTTTGATTTTATTATATTGTTGGGAGCTGTTGAAGCTGGAAATTGACCTAGGGCATGACCCACACGTGACCATACCAGAAAACAAAGAGCTCTCCAGTCAGCCATGTGTGGAAGTTGCTACAGCCCAGGAAAACACCAAGCCCCTAGGCAATCCAAGCAATCGGTTGCTAGGCAGAGGGGCTGAAATTGACATCATCTTTCCCAGTATATAAATAAAGGTGTTATAGTGGTTGAGAAGTTCCTTTCTTCCCATCCTGTGAGTAAGGGCTGACCCTACCTTTGTCTTGTCTTTATTTTTCTCATCCTCTCACTGGTACTTAACCCCAAGAACCTCAGGAGCTGCATTGGGTCCCGCACATGGCACCCAAACGTGGACTTAAAGAGATTGAAGGTGAGGGGACACTTCTCATGTGAGCACAACCAGGGGAAGAAGTGCATTGGTAGAGGTCAATAGTCATCACTGGAGTGTATGGATATTGGCTTCATCAGGTGTAAGGAGTGGGGCATTGAAACTTTCTTATTCTCTATGGCCAGTTATAAACAGGCCTGAGAGTAACCCCTTCCCCTGAAAAGGAAAAAAAAAATGTATATTGATTATGTCAGACATCTAACTGTGGGACAAACTTATTCAAAAGAATTACAGATGTATAAGAAACTCTTTGTTGTATGCTTAATTCTAGTATTTACATTCCTTCTGTGGATTTTGATGAGACAGGGTCTTAATAACCTTAAGCTTCTTGAGATAATTATAAGGGAACTGGCTCCAGTCACTGTTTCAGAATCAAGTCCCAAGAAGAAAAAATTTGGCAGCATGACTACCAACCTGATAACTTTAACTGAGCTACTAACTGTCCATTCAACAAAACCTTCAACTATCTGTTAAAAATGTAGATGACGACATCATTGGGCCACTCAATGTAAATTCAAAACTGTTACAAAAGAAAAACTCCCAGCAGGGCCTGTAGCAGCCCTGCCAAAAAGTAGGGGTACAACAGCTCACACAGCTTCCCCAAGATGGCATGGCCCTGCTTGGTTCGGCAGGCTCCTAATGGTTGAGGGGTCATGTGGTCCTGATTTGTGGTTTGCTGATTCCTGTTTACAAAATGCTCTTATAAAAGACAATTTCAAATAACCAGTAGGACAACAACTAATCTTTAAAACGTCTAAAAATTCAACATTTAACTTTCACTAGCTGATAATAGGCTGGCTCCAGCATATCACTGTCTCACTATGGCTCTGTAGTGGGTCTTGATATCTGATAACATAAATTCTCAAACTCCATAGTTTTTTTCCAAATTATTTATATAGGGGCACTTGTTTCAAATTCATGATTAATGTAACTATGTTTATTTAGGTCCTTTTTGCTTTCTTAGGTCAATTTTAATTGTCAATAGGCTGACACTACACAGCTTGCTAAATTTCTTGAGTTTGTCTACAGAAGAAAAAGATTATGAATTTACATACTTGCGGAAAATCTATAAAGCACTTTAGAGCAGAGCAAAACAAAATGAAACAAAAAAACCCACACAAATCCAGCTGGACCTCTACAGAGTTTAAAAGAAAACTGTTGCTGTCTGCCCCTCTCACTGCTTCTCATAGGCCCCCAGGCAGGGGAGGACACCCAAGCCTCCACTAAGCCCAGAGTTTGGCCCAGACAAAAAAGGTAAAGAAACAATGTTGCTTGTTTCAGTTGCAAGAAAAAAATCAAGGCTATGGCTCAATCTCCTCAAAACACAGTTCAAATCTCCTTCAATTATTGTATTGCTCAATTGGTTATTCTTCCCTTGACAAAAATTGGAAAATCCGTAAGTAAAGAAAGGGTACCTAAGGATTTTGGATCGTCTGATACTTTTTAGAGAGGCTGGACATGGCTCTGGTCTGCCCGAGCTACTCTAGTTTTTCCTGTCAGTGGTGCACAAGCTTTATGGATCCAAAGATTACTCTGCACTGGTGCTCATATCCCCAACAACAGTGGGGTCTCCATCCCAGAGCAGAAACACCACCTGCATGTCACAAGAGATCCCAAGGTACCTAAATATTAAA
The DNA here is from genome assembly GCA_004027295.1 of Dolichotis patagonum. NCBI lineage: Eukaryota > Metazoa > Chordata > Mammalia > Rodentia > Caviidae > Dolichotis > Dolichotis patagonum. Next base: position 9,790 of record PVJX010043226.1, on the reverse strand, counting down.
GGCATTTTTCATTTTCTTTACACATTACCACAAAAATCCCTTATAATCTTCAGGCTAAAAGTAGTTAAATGTGCTCAAAATTTAAATTTCAAAAAAAGAGAGAGTTCAACTCATAATAGATTTCATTTGGCACTATACACCATGTAAAATATTTAAATTCTAATAAAAATGTAACTAACACAGCAGAAAGAAAATGCAATCAAATAAAGGCTAAAAAGAGTCCATTGGAAATATCTTCATACTGGATAATAAAAACACCCAGTCCAGTGCTAATGTGGGGTAGAGGGTATGCTTATGTTTTTTTTTCCAGGAAAAGCTAAATGGCCTATCTGGGTGCCAATGTGTGCTGTCCAGCTATATCATGGGCCCAAAACCAGGAAAGGAGTTGATTCTACCTCTCAAAAATCTGATGCTCAGTCCTATGACAGTGATGCCTTGGAGACTACACCACAACCAATAGAAAAGGATGAAACTGGAACCAACCTTAATTGACCCAAGATGCCCAGGAGATGGTAATCAAAAATAAAAATGGTCCAAATAGATGATAGAAGTGCATGCTATGTCCTATGGCAAAAATATGTTAATTATAGATAAGATTTTGCCTTTTTCAAATTCTTTGATAAGAGATCTCTTCTAATTATCCTACAACAAATCTGACTAGTCTATTTAAAATTACAAATTCTACTATTGTAAGGAAATTTGTGCAATTCAATTTAGCTAAAATATATTTCAGTATCTTCTGATTGTTTAAGATGTTTATTAGTCTGCCTGTGAATCTGCTTGTCCAGTCTGTTAAGCTGTTGTTGGAAGTCACTGAGTTAGTAATTGCTCACACGTGCGGAGCCAATAGCACAGTTGCCTGTTCAGGAGTGTTCAAGTGGCCCAGGGTGCCTGAGAAATGCCCTGAGGGCATGGGGTGCTGGAGGTGACAGGTGTTTCAACCCCAAGGACAAGGGGTATAAGAAGCGAGCTAGTTCAGCAAAGGGGCATCAAATAGCCCTCCAGGAACTTGGAGAATTCTTGTGGACACTGGCAACTCTGCATTTGTTTCTACATCTGTTTAAATCTGTACAGAATTTCTGTCTATGTTTGTCCATTTGTCTGTAGGTGAACAGCTGTTCTTTTTATTTTGAACTTAGCAATTTTCCTTTTTCTTTTACATTTATAGATCATTTAATCAAGATTTATTTGAGATATAGAATTACAAAACATGGTTTCATCTGATTTCCAAGTTTTTCAAAATGATGCTAAAGTCAGTTGTCTAAACGTAATGTACATTGTTTCTTATAATAATTTGAGAGTCTCTCATTGTTTCAAAATTATATGTTTAATGTTATGATTGGAGTTTTCTTAAGAAAAAATTATTATAAAAATGATTATACAAATATCTCTTGGGGTTGGGATTGTTGGAAGGGACATCAATTGATAAATAAGAAAGTGGCCACCTGGTAGCATTTTATCAGCTCTTGTTCATTGATTGTTGGCCCTGATGATCTCCATAGCCTTATGGGAGACATCCCCAACTAATGTTATATAAATATCATTGTAATGTGTTCACATTGGTCATCATTAAAAGGAATAATACAAAAGGTTTTTGATTTTTAAAATACCCATACAAAAGTTTTCATATGGTTGTGACAAATGATTGTTGTTAACGTCATAGTGTATTCATATATTCATGCTTCCAGATATACTGGTTTTCCAAAATGTAAAACAGGGATTGTTTATGATGACAAAATTTTGTTTCAGATTCAGACCTCTGCCTCCAACAAATGCTTATGAGATATATATCCCCCTAAATGGCAACAAATTAGGTAAAATCTTTTATGTATTAGATAGGGATGATTAACCAAAAAGGAGAAATTGGATGTCAAAATGAAAATACAAGTGTGTTAAAATGTTATCATGTTTTTTTTTATGTTACAACATTGTATATGGTTTGATTTCTAAATATTCTATGTGAAACATGTAACTGTTTGTTAATACTCTGCAGGTATTCAAAGGTTAAAACACCCATGGTTGTTGAAAAAATAATGATTCTATTTTATGTTGTAAGATGTTTGATATTTTGATGAGACAATAATGTGTCTACTACATTGTACTGTTATCAATCTTTTCTTCTGGATGTTCAACAACTGAGGTTTGTAGACCAACAATTAGAGAGACAGATGGGCTAAGAGGAGAGCCAATATTGTGGCCCTAGCCCTCCAAGGTCAATGAGGACACAGCACATGAGAGAACCTCTGCTGCATCATCCTATACTCGGTGAGTCCCTGTTCTTCTGATCAAGAAGTTGTGTGACCACTGAGGAAAGTGTGTAGCGTGCCTAAGAAGAGTCCCAAGGAGAAAATATCTCCCCAGATTTCACAGAAAGCAACTTAGTCAGGCAATGCCCATGACTCATCTGAATGGCTGACACTGAAGGAAGAACTAAGAGGTTCTTAGATGGAAGAACTATAGCTGGTTCCAAGGTTCCTGAGGAAACTTAACTGACCTTGATAGATGACAAAAACTGATTTTTCTAAAAATAGGTCTCACCTTAGCTTGCTCTTGAACATTCTGCAGAAAATATACAACTATTATAGAACCATGTTGAGTTTATTACAGTAGCTTTATAATATAACTTCACATCAAGGATTGTGATGTCTCCTGCCTTGCCTTTGCTGCTTAGAATTGTCTTTGCTTTTGTAGGTCTGTTCTGGTTCTAGATGAATTTTAACATTAATTTCTCTAAATGTTGGAAAGGCTGTGGGGAAAAAGGAACTCTTCTGTACTCTTAGTGGGAGTGAAGACTGGTGCAAACACTATGGAGGTCAGTCTGGAGATTCCTCAAAAAGCTGGGTTTGAAAGTCCCATTTGACCCAGCTATTCCATTTCTAGGCATATTCCCAGAAGTACTGAAAACATAATACCACAGTGATATATGTGCACCCATGCTTATAATAGCACAATTTGCAATAGCCAGATCTTGGAAACAACCTAAGTGCCCATCAATTGAAGAATGGATAAAAAAGTTGTGGTATTTTTATACAATGGAGTACTATTCAGATATAAAGAATGATCATATTGAGATATCTATAAATAAATGGATGCAATTTGAGACCATACTCATAAGATAAATAAACCAAACTCACATGTGCAAATACCATATAGTCTCCCTAGTGTGAGAAATGATAAGAGTATATAAGATTTTATGGTAATCATGATTCCCCACTACATTGCTTTAAAGCCTTTTAATGTTTTCATTCATCTATTGGAATGGTTTTATTCTATTTTGTTTGATTTTATTATATGTGATGGTATAAACAGATGTTTTGAAAAAAAACATCATAATAACCATTCTGATTTAATATCATCTTGCTTTGAAGTCCTACCATGCTTTTATTCTTCTATTACCATTGGTTCTATGATGTTGTGTCTTATTGGGATTTTAATATATGTGATAGAATAAACAAATTTTTAATGGAAAATGAGATATTATAGTAGCCATTGATCATTTTCTGTTATTTGGTTCAGAATACCCTTTTATTATTTCATTCTTTTGAATAGTTTTATACTATTTTGTTATGTTTGATATTATTGTATTTGAAGCCATGCTCAACTATTGCAAAGAAAGAGACATTATGGTAGCTACTGTTAATATCCAGTTGTCTTGTTGTAAAGTACTGTGTTGCTTATGTTGTTCTGTTCTGATCTGCTTTGTTCTGTCCTCTTTTGCTTTATTCTCTTTAAAATAAAAAAAAATTAAAGAAAAGAAAATGTACAACTATTGGGGGTACATAAAACAATGCTAAAGCAATATGTTATAAAGAAGCTCAAATCACTAATATCTTTTGGCAATTGCCAGCTACACTGGTAGCTGACTACTGTCACAGATTAATGGACTGCACTGGGTTTCAGTTCTGGTATTCAGAGCCTTATAATCTATGGACTGAACTTAAAAGATTTACAGAGCTCTCCAACACAGCTTCTCCAGCTTCAACTGATCACCCATCCTGTGCAACAACAAAACAAAAAAGAAGGACATGTTGGGAGCCATTGAATCTGGAAATTGACCTAGGGCATGACTCACATGTGATCCTACCACAACACAAAGAGCTCCAGGGTCAGCCACATGAAGAAGTTGCTACAGCCCAGGAAAACACCAAGCCCCTAGGCAATCCAAGCAATGTGTTACTAGGCAGAGGGGCTGAAATTGACATCATCTTTCCCAGTACAAAAATAAAGGTGTTACAGTGGTTGAGCAGTTCCCTTCCTCCCACGAGGAGAGTAAGGGCTCTACCTGACCCCAGCTGTGTCCGGCATTATATCTTCTGGCATAGGCAGCTATTTTGAAGATACTAATATATATTATGGTAGCAATTTCTTACTAGATTGTTTTGAAGTCCTGTATCACTGTCACTGTTTAACTGACTTTATTCTGTCTTGTTTTGCTCTCTTAAAAAAATTTGCAGTAAAGGAAAAAGAAAGAATTTATAAAGAAAAAAATTACAATGGTATGTGAAGTTAAGAATAATTTCTAAAATTACAGTCTTAAAGATAATCCTAGTAGAATGTAAAAATAAGAAATTACTATATATATATATGTATACATATATACATATATATATATACACATACTAATGCCTTACACATAAATGAATTTGATGAATAAAACATTTAACCTGTGCTTTTCAGCTCACATCTGAACTCACAGTCAGAGATGAAGAAATTAATTCTCATGTGGAAAGCCAGTTTCCTCAGCACCACTTATTAAAGATGGTATCTTTCTTCCAGTGAACATGTTTAGCCCTTATGGCAAAGATAAGATGACTGAGAGTGTTTGAAGTTGTTTCAGCATCATCTAATGTGTATCACTGATCCTATGGTATGTTTCTTTGCCAGGACCATGATATTTTATCACAGTACCTCTGATGCATGACTGTAGTACAAGAGATCCCATATTACCAAGATATTCAGCTTCTTGGTAACTTCCCAAAATAATTGAAAGCATCACACCACAGCAGCATATATGCACCCATGTCTATAATGACACAGTTCATAATCCCTAACTCTTGGAAACAACCCAAATGCCCATCAACCCTGAATGGATAAAGAATTCTGTTTTTTTTAATATAATAGAGTTCTACTTGGTCATAAAGAAAGACTTGCAATATTTTTTGCTAAATGGATGAATCTTCTTTTTGGTACTGGGAATTTAACTCAGGACCTCATGCTTTCCAGGCAACCACTGTGCTGCTGAACTACAACACCAGTCCAAAATGGATATGTCTTCAGATTATAATCATAAGTGAAATTAGTTAGACACACACATCTAAATGTCATATTGTCTACTGTGTGAGAAAATAAAATTGGAAATAAGAAACAAATTGTACAATAGATATGGTCAAATGGGAAGTAACTATTCAATTGGAAAGTATAGTTTGGAAAGGGGCAGGGGAAAGCAAGGAAGGGAAGAAAAAAATGAGAAAAGAATGAAAAAGAAACAAAGTTTTGTAAATAAGGAGAACTTAAGTCAATCATATGAGGCATGTGTAGACCCTAAAAAACAAAGTCTTGTGTATCACTTAGTTTCAAAGAGGTCAATCATTGCAATGTAAATTAGAATAGGAAAAGGTAAAGAGAAAACAAATGTGAGATTGTGCTACATAACTTTGTTTCTGAAAAAGTCACTAAAATAAACAATGCATGGCACAATACCATACATTGCTACACATCTCAAATGACTTCAGTCATAGGGAACACGCATCCAATAGTACCAAACTCAACTAAAATTGTCAACAAAAATATACCTTAACTTTTGAAAATATTTACAAATTAACTCAACTACCTCAATTTGAAACACAATAATGAAATGGTCAGCCTCTATTTGAACACATTCTACAGATAAAACTAAGCACAAATAAAAGTTAAACTTTTTGAAAGGTAATCATAGTTGAGGAACACCATTACATTTTTTTCTGTTTTTAATTTTTCTTTGGCCTTCTAACATATAAATTGAAAAATAGGAATCACATCTAATTTAGACATGCACTTGATGTGTTGATAGGCATATGTATTATCAAGCTACTACAAAAATTAGTGTAATTAACACATCCTTTATATCAGACAATATGCTCTTCTGTCACTTATTGATGTGGTTAAAACATTTAAGTGTATTCATTTTAGCAAATTTTTAAGTGTTCAATACAGTAATTTGAGCAAATTTCAGGTACAAAATATGATCATATTCATTATCGCTACCCTACTGTACATTAGAATGCAGAAATCATTTTTCTTGTATATTCAAACTTTGTAGACGTTAAAAGTTCCTAGAAAGTTCTGAAGATACATTTAGCCTTTGGCTTTTTTCCTCATTCTTCAGAACCTGACAAGCACCTTTTGTTCTCTGCTTCTGTGACTTTGACTAGTTTTTACTCCACATGTGTGATAAGGCATTATTCATCTTTGTATCTGTGACTCATATAACTTATACTAATACTCTCTAGATACAATTATTTTGTCTTAATAGATGGTATATCATTTTTGTTTAATGCAAATTAATGTTTTGTACACATATTTTATATCATATGCTTTAGATAATTATTAGTATTAATATACCTACATGTAAGACATGCATTCCATAAAATAATGGCTTTATAATTATATACAGTATGTGTCATCTTATTCACACATTCATTAAGTGAGAGACACTTTCAGAGTTTTTGCAGCTATTGTGGTACATGTTACAATGAGATTGGAAGTGAAGGTCTCATTGATATCAATTTTTATTACTTTTGGAAAATAGGCAGAAGTAGGTTTGGTGGTTGAGGTGGTAGATCTACATTTAATTCTGAGGGGACCTTCCATACCATCTTCTGTAATAACTGCACCAATTTAGATTTCTCATAACATTACAGAAGGGCTTCTTTCTCCATGGGCTCAAAAACGCTTCTTGTTTTTGTCTTTTTGATAATGCGCCTTTTAGTAGATGCAAGGTGATATCTCCTTTTGCTTTTGCTTTTAATTTCCTTGAAAATTAGTGATATTGAGTACCTTTTCATACACCTATTGGCCATTACATGTTTTTTATTTTATTTCCTTTTTATCATATATTAGAAGTCATATGATTTAAATTCTTGAGATATACAGCCACTTGTGTTACGTATTTTGGTGAACATTTCATGAATTTCATTTCATGAATACTTTCAAACATACAGGACAGTCCCATATCTGTTTTGTCTTTCTCAATTTCTGTTCTAACACACATCCAAATAACTGGGTTGTTTGAAACTGTGATACACAGACTTTATCATATGGGTGAACTAGGCTTTATCTGTATTTCAATAAAATTTTCAGTGGCTTCTTTGGAAATCTGTTTTCCTCATCTCTGCTTGTGAGTTCAGATGTCAACTGAAAATTATAAAGCTCTATAATTACCAAATTTGCCTATAGCTCTATAATTACCAAATTGTGGGGTGTGAGTTTTGAAAAAATAACTCTGTATTAGTGCTAATTTGTATAAAATTCTAGAATTCAATATATTATCTACAAATATGCATACAACACTCATGTATTTCGATCATATCTCTGTCTCTCCTATTTCTCTTCTTTTAACCTCACAGGTCATGATTTCTAATTACAAATGTTTCCATATTTTATTTCTGATCATCCTGCATTTTTCCTTTTGTTGATTTGACCTCAAGTTTTTTATGATGTTATTGTCCCAAAAAGTATGTCTCTGGAAATCATATTCTAGGTTGCTATTATTCTCTGGCATCTCTAGAGGTGCACAGTCTACCTTGAGGATTAGGACTGAGGTCCCAGTGACTATAATTGAAGAATAAGTCACCCTTGGACATGTAGCAAGGGAAGAGTTCAACAATAGGTGCTGTGGTTGCAACACACTTAATGTGTCCAGAGACTTCTGTCCTCCTCCCAGTGAGAGTTTGCCTGTAAGAGTGTTCACTCACCTGTGCTCTTAGATATTGAAATGATAGACTCACAGCATGATGAAATGGAGGTCACAGGTTTTACTCCATTCTTCATATCTCCGAAAGCCAAATGTCACATTTGACAGCAAGATAGTATCCCTGACTGGGAATCAAAATATTTTAAAGGCTATTGGATTATTTCTCATGTATAAAATAAAAATTGAAATATATGTCTTAGTAATGCATAATTCTTTTTCCTAATAAATTTGGCTATTAAACATTAAAATTCTACTTGATATTGTTTCTTAAGCAAAACATTGTCAAAATTGAATTTTGGGTATTTCTGTTTTACAATTAAGAATCAAATTTTTTGACTTCATATGACATTCATGGTATTAACTTTAGAAACCAGAACAATTTAAGAAAGTAACTTTTTTCTATCAATCAGATAAATTATCTTTCCAGAAAATGTGGTCGGATTGGTCAGTGGAAACATTGCCAGGTTTAGTGATGGTGTGTGTGGGGTTTTGCTCTGTGTTGCAGAGACAGCATCAGTGTGTGAAGCAGTTGTCATTTAGGACAGGAAAAATCACCAACAGGGACCTGGACTGAAGGACTTTCTGCTTATATGCAGATAACTCAGGAGAAATACTCATGTGTCATGCTCTGAACTAGGGTTTACATTATGCAAGCAAAGTAGTTTTATCACAATGAAACTCATAATCTTTTCAAATTTCTATATAATTCTGATACAAGGTTACACTATAACAGTTTGTCTTTGATAAAATATGCACAATTTTTTCCAATTTTTAACTTTTTGGATGTCTTAGCATTTAAAAAACTTAGAATAAATTTGCCTTCTCCAACATTAGTTTCCCAATCAAATAATTTTGAATGTATTTGGGAGATACTTTGTGTGCAGATATTTCTACATTTATTGATAGAATTAAAAGAATTATCTTCTTAATATTGTTTAGAATATTAAAACTTAAAGATAATGTTGCATATGCCAGTGTTCAATGACTGACTAAAGAGAACAGAGTGTAAGAGTTAAGCAAACAAACTGTTATATAAATTCTTAGGAATGATTGACTTAGTAAGAAGATTTAAACTGACTTTTGGGTTTAATAAAGGAAGAGATTTGTCTAAGAAGAGCTGAGAATTGAGGTGGTGTCTTCCTTAAGGTATCATTTGTTTGTCTTGCCTCATTTCTGCCTCTCTCCTCTCCTTTCTTCTCCTCTCCTCTCCTCTCCTCTCCTTTCCTTCCTCCCTTTCACGTCCCCTTCCCATCATCCTCATCAGCTGGGGTCTCCCATCCTGTCCTTTGAATACTTCACAAATCTCCCTTGCTTCTAACTGTACCAACACCACAGACCGTGCTTTAGTCAAATACATATACTTTCCTAGTCCTAATGCACAAAGACTCATACACGAATATTTACAATTGGATATATACAGTCTGTTATATTTATTTATAATATTATCTTTTTATATGTACTGATAGGATTATTTCTTTCTTATTACAAAGTAACTTGTGGAAATTTCCCCTTGAGAACTTATATAACTGTAATTATTTAAATGACTGTTTCTACTTAATAGATTTTATATTCTATACAGTCATATCTTGTTTTGGAATTCACCTTCATATTTTTTGCTGTTTTTTAACACTATTAAAATAATGCTGCAAAGCCACAGTATGCACATGCTCTTATATGCTAGAGCTGTAATTTTCCTGCCATACCTTCTGAAGTATGTAGTTCCTGTAATGAAATGTATGTATAGTTTTACTTTCCATAGGGACTGAGAAATTGTATTCCAAAAATTATAAAATTAAAACTCCAAGAAAATACATTTTTTCATTTTAACTCTGTTTAAAA
>PVJX010043225.1:0-13775 GCA_004027295.1 Dolichotis patagonum | reverse complement strand
AACAACAAAACAAAAACAAAAACACTAAGAAATCGCCACTTGATAGGTTACATACTGTCATCACTGGAAATAGTTGTTCAAGTTACAAAATTAAAGCACACAAAGTAGACATTCAAACAGTGAGACTATTAACAGTTCTGCTCAACAATCCAACAAAAACAGTAATGTGGTCATCTATCTTATACACTTAAACATACATTCAGTTATATCCTTTAGAGCACTTTCTTTTCCCCATATATATATATATATATATATATATATATATAATATATATATTTTTTTAATTTTGTTTTAAAGGGGGTAAAATTAAACACAACAAAACAGAACAGAATGGGACTTAAGAAAGCATAAATTTCAAAGCTATACAACCAGGGATCTTCACTATCTGTCATATTGTCTCTTGTTTTCTTCCAAATGGTTGTCCTTATCTTTGCATATGGGGAGCTCATACTAAATATCATAGCCAATTTTTTCACAAGATGTGTAGTTAACTGGCGGGGGGGGGGGACATGAGACAGGACGACATGAAATGTCTGATTCTCAGCCTGCCCATCAGCAGGATTACAGTTGCCCCTCAGAGAGGGGAGGAGTTCCTTGTTCTCCCGGCACCACGAGTCAACTGCACAGTGCAGGTCCCGATGCACCAGGCTCTCTCTCCTTCAGGCTGCCAAAAGTCTGCCACACTCTCAGCCGCCCCCCAGAGAAGGGTAGAGCCCCCTGTTCTCCTGGCACCCTGAGTCAACTGCACGGTGCAGGTCCCAACACACCAACGTCTCTCTCCTTCAGGCTGCCGAAAGTCAGCCACACTCTCAGCCGTCCCCCAGAGAGAGGAGGAGCTCCTCGTTCTCCCGGCACCCCGAGTCAACCGCACAGTGCAGGTACCGAGGTGCCAGGGTCTCTCCGCTGCGGGCCCCCCAAAGTCCGCCATACTCACCTGCTATTTCTTTCTGATGACCATTCCATTTCCAAAGTTCTGAAATGGCCAACAGACCATAGAAAGAATTCTCTTTAGGCTTCTGTTTGAAACCAGCAGTTACAACAATCTGCTAGCCTTGCTTCAGGGCCATCCCATTTATTTATAAAAGCTTTGTTTCCATTTTTTTCCACTCCGTTTTTTTCTTGTCTCTCCCTTCCTTTCCCCCTCCCCCCTCCCTGGTTCCCCTTCTCACTTGAACATTTTCTTCCCATTTCCCTACATCTGTTATACATTTGGAGGACCTGGGCTTTTTAATTTTTATTTTATCTTTTCCTGTTTTTTTAATAAGTTGGTAGTCTTTTAAATTACTTTTTCAATTTCATTGACTGATACTGGATTATTCAGAATTTTTATATCTTCTTGGTTCAGCTCTGATAATTCATATGTATATAGGAATCTATCTATCCATTTTTTCTGAATCTTCAATTTTATTAGAGTACAGGTTGTCAAAGTAGTTACCAGTGATCTTTTGGATTTTGCCAAAATATGTTGTGATTTTACCTTTTTCATTTCTAATTGTATGCATCTGGGTCTTTCTTTCCTTATTTTGCTAAGGTTAAGTCCTCCAGTTTTTCAGCCCCCCTTAAAGTGCAGAAGCCACAGTCCAGCATGTCAGACCAGGCATGGCTTAACTCCTTATGGCAGAAAGGAAACTGTGTTACTCAATGTGCTCATGTCCCAGGGTTGTTAGGTAAGTGTATACTAGGACTTCATCAACTGTGTGATAGCATTAACTCTTTCAAATTTGTGGCCAGCTAAAAGCCTAGAGCATTTTTCTTGGGCTGTAGTAAAGTCTCCTGCATTTCATATGTCATAGCTGACTCTGTAAGATCTAACTTTAGTATGTCATCTGTTTATCCCTAGTTTATCATCATGGTTTTTTAAGAAATAAATTACAGAAGAAAAAGAGACAACTTGTAGAATAAAAGAGACTTAAATGACATACCAAATCAATTGAAATGTGCAGACCAGGGCTGGGAATTTAGTGGCCTAAGCTCCTGCCTGTTGTTTGAAAATACAGTGTTTGGGGTTTGCTTCAAAATAAAATGAAGGTAAAGGGCTGGGGATTTAGCTCAGTGGCATAAGCGCCTGCCTGGCAAGCGTGAGCTTGTGAGTTCAATCTCTGGTACCAAAAATAAAATAAAATAAATAAAATAAAATAGTGGGTGCATTAATGGGCAAAATAAGACTATGAGTTGAAAACTGTTCAAGCTAGGTGATTGGTAGATCTGTAAGTTCTACTGCTGTGAATATTTGAAATTATTTAAAATGAAAATTGGAAAAAAGTAGTTTTGGATCTTACTTCTGTCATCCAAAAGGTTACATGTTTTTGGCCCTGTCCCCTCTGTCAATCCAGTGAAGATGATTTCCCTACCTGTATTTAAGTAGTTGATAAACAGGTAAACCAGCTCAGGACTGAGAGCACATCTCTGTGGCCTACCAACACCCCACTACATTGATCTACTAGTCCTGCTTTTTTTGAAAATGGCTAGTCAGTTAAATGTAACTCCATCTAACTCGATATCCAACTTTGGTTGACGAGGATATCATCAAACTTCCTAGAAACTTGCAAAAGTTGAAATACAAAATTTCAAGCTTTTACCTGATGCCACTTTTACAATCTTTCGTCCTCTCTCCCCCCTCCCCCTTCCTCCTCTTCCTCCCTTCTCCAACCCCCTTCCTCCCTTCCTGCTTTCCTTCCTGTACTGGAAATTGAACCTAGGCCCTCTAACTGAGACACTGAGCTTTTTATTTTTTATGTATTTATTTATGTATTTTGGGGGATATGCTTTCACCAAGAAGCTAAATTGCCTAGGCTGGCCTTGACCTTATATTCCTGCCCCAGCCTCTCAGTGTGCTGGGATGACAGGTGTGTACCACTTGTAATTTTTATTGTATTTTAAAATTTATTTTTAATTTTTATTTTATTTTTACATTTTTTATTATTATTATTATTATTATTATTATTATTATTTGTTTGTTTGTTTTTTGGGTACTGGGGATCGAACTCACGACCTCACACTTGCCAGGCAGGCACTTAAGCCACTGAGCTAAATCCCTAGCCCTATTAATTATTTTTTGGCAGTCCTCAGGAGCTAACCCAGGGGCTCACATGTGCCAGGAAAGGCCTCTACCACTGAGCTACACCCCTGGCCATTTTTATTTTCTTTTAACTCAGGAGCTAACAAAATTGCCCAGACTGACCTCCAACTTGCAGTCCTAGCTCTTGGAGGCTCTGACAAAAAGATCAGTTTGAGGTAAGCCTACATATGTCCTAAGTAAATCATTGTTGGTTGAGAGTATACTCACCTTTCTTTTCCAGAACACTCCAGGCTTTTGTTTGTTTGTTTGTTTGTTTGTTTTGTACTGGGGGTTGAATCCAGAGCCTTTGCTTAGAGCTATAGCCTCGAGGTTTTTTATTTTGTTTTGGTTTGTTTTTTTAGCAATCCTCCTGCCTCAGCCTCCCAGAATACTGGAATTACAAGCTTGGTCTGGTCATTGTAATTCCACTACACCAAGTTAAGTAACTCATTTTGACATTTACAGCATCAACTCTTAACTAGATATAATTTGTTTCTTACGCTAAGGTCTAGCCCATGAGGGTATCACATTCCCTTGGCCATAGACAACTCAGGCCAGGAGAAATTTTTAAATTTTTATTTTTATTGGTATATGTTTGCAGTACACAATGGTTACATTTATCATTTATGGGGAGTTGGTACATGTATATACCACACCGTGGGCATGATGGTGCATGTCTATAACCCCATCATTCAAGAAGCTGAGGCAGGAGGGTCCATGTGAGCTCAAGGCCAGCCGGGGTTATATAGAGATCTCAAGGCCAGCCTGGACTACATTCTGAGACCCTGCCTCAAAAACCTAACACATTTTAGTTCTTTTTAGGTCTCTTCTGTCTCCCTAGGCCAAGAGAATTAAAGTCTAATCCCAGATTTAGACAGAGAAAAACTTTTCTTTTCCTGCTACACTGGGAGAATACAATCCTGTGGGCAGTGGAGGCCATCTGGTGACATAGCCAACACAAAGGGAAGCAGATCTGAGGAATGGAAAGAAAGGGATCTTCAGATTTCAACATTTGAGCCTCTCTGTTTAGCTCTGACTAAAGCCACACCAACAACCCCTTAATTCTCAACTCTGTGAGCCAAAACATTCTATTCTCTGCTTAAACCACTTTAAACTAGATTTCTATCACTTGAGAAAGAAGTCCTGACCAACAGTGGTCCTCCACAGAGTCCTGGGATTACAGATAAGTGTCGCCACTCCCAGCAAAAATATTTTGAATTTTTGTTAACTTTTTTTTGTAGTGCTGGTGTTTCTATACAACATTATATACAACATTTTAACAACACCTTTATTGAGATATAATGACTATGCCATAAAAGTCATCCTTCTGCAAGTACACAACCAGGCATAGTACTGCACCCATGTAATCCCAGAACATGTGAGGCTGAAGCAGGAGGATCTCCACAAATTCAAGGCCTGGGGTAAGACCTGTCTCAAAACAACAACAATGAATATGCAACTCAGTGAATTTTTTAAACTAGTCGCAAAATTTTGCAACAATTAACTGCCATTTTATTTTACAACATTTTCATTGATCTAAAAAAAAACACTGTATCCATTTGCACCTACCCCCCCTTCACTCAGCTGGTAACCACTAGTCTATTTCTATGCATTTGTCTATTCAGGATATTTCGTACAAGTGGAATCATAAACAGGTAGCCTTTTGTGACTGGCTTCTATCATTTATAATGTTTTCTAGGGCCATCCATGTTGTAGAGTGAATCAGTGGTCATTTCTTCTTATGAATAATAATTCCTGTATATGAACATTGTGTTTATCCAGTCCACATTAATGTATATTTGACTGTTTCCACTTTTGGATTATGATGAATAATGCTGCTGTAAATATTGTGTTAGATTTTCAGGGACACCAGCATTTCAGTTGCCTGGGGTGCATCCCCACCGCTGGAATTGCCAAGTGACTTGCTAACTTCATGTTTAACTTTTTGAGGCACCGTCAAACTATTTTCCAAGGTACCTGCACCATTTTCAGTTCCTACCAGCATCTATGAGCATCCCGGTTTCTCTTCATCCTCAAGAACATTTGTTACTATTTTTTCTTATTTTAGGCAGCCTTGTGGGGCGAAGATACTTCACTGTGGTTTTCATTTGCACTTCCTTGATGACCAGTGATCTGAGCATCTCTGTGTGCTTATCGGCCACCTGTGTGTTTTGGAGAAATACATATTCAAATACATTGCTCCATTTTGAATTCGATTTTTTACTTGTAAGAGTTATTTATGTATTCTGAATGTGAGTCCCTTATCGGATGCATGGTTTGCAAAGATTTTCTCCTTTCTGTGGGTTATCTTTCCACTTTTTTGTGGGGGGACACTGAACACAGAGCCCCCACACTGAGCTACATCCCTAGCCTTTTAAAAACTGTTTTTTTTAAAAGCTTGAGACAGTGTCTGACTAAGACAAAATGTTGCCAGATAGGGCTCAAATTTGTAATCATCCTGCGTCAACCTTTCAAAGACTTTTCACTTTGCTGATGCTATCCACAGAATCATACAAATTTTCAATTTTGGCAGTCCAATTTATCCTGATTTATATATTCTATTTATTTTGGTCACTTGCACTTGTCTAAAATATCATTGCTTAAAACAAGGTAAAGAAGGTTTATTCCTATGTTTTCACATGAGAGTTTTATGATTTTAGGCCTGACCTGGTAGTGCACACCTGTAATCCCAGCACTTGGGAGGCTGAGGCAGACAGATTTCTGTGAGTTTAAGGCCAACCTGGGCTACATGGTGAGTTCAATGCCAGCCAGAACTACATACTGAGACCCTGTTTCAAAGAAAGAAAGAAAGAAAGAAAGAAAGAAAGAAAGAAAGAAAGAAAGAAAGAAAGAAAGAGAAAGAAAGAAGAAAGAAGGAAGGAAGGAAGAAAGAAAGAAAGAAAGAAAGAAAGAAAGAAAGAAAGAAAGAAAGAAAGAAAAGAAAAGAAAAGAAAAGAAAAGAAAAGAAAAAGAGAGAGAAAGAAAGAAAGAAAGAAAAAGTTTTATGGTTTTAGTTCCTACACTTAAGTCTATGGGCCATTTTGAATTACTTTCTTAAAACTACGGTGTGGGGGCTGGGGATTTAGCTCAGTGGCATAAGCGCCTGCCTGGCAAGTGTGAGGTCGTGAGTTCAATCCCCGGTACCAAAAAAAAAAAAAACTACGGTGTGAATAAACGTCCAACGTCGCATCTGCCTGTGGATATATAGTTGCACCAGCACCATTTGTTGAAAAAAAATTTTTGGTAATACTGGGTTTAGAGCCTTTGTGCTGAGAGCTGCATTGGTGGAATCTTTATAGGGAGCTGTGTCCCAGCCCTTCTAAAATATTTTATTTTGAGACAGGATCACACTAAATTGCTAAATTTCCCAGGCTGGGCTTGAACTTGTGATTTATCTGCCTCAGCCTCAGGGTTCTGGGATTACAAGTGTGTACTGCTACACCTGGATTTTCTTTTTCCCCATTGAGATATTCTTTATTTCCTCTCTCTCTCTCCTTCCTTCCTTCTTTCTTTCCTTTCTTTCTTCCTTCGTTTCCTTTTTTGTAGTTGATTGAACCCAGGGCCTTGTGCACACTAGGTAAGTGATCTACCACTGAGCTATAACCCAAACCCAAAACTAGTTTTGTAAACGTGCTTTGCTTTGAGTGGCGTTAATGGGAGCTTACATTCTCCAAACGCACCCTCGCTGCTGTTGTCAGCAGTATCGTGTGCTAGGAAGAGGGTGTTTTCTCTACGGATAATTAAAGCCTGCTCTAGAGTATGATAGCTATGAGTACAAGGCTCAAAGTTTGGTGTACATCGTCACTTGGGGAAATTGTTTTAGATGGAGATGCTAACGCGCAACTCTAATCTACTACATGAGAATTTTCCTGCAACATTCTACCTCTTTCACATGTAGAACCATAAAGTATTAGAGACAGAAGAGGTCATTCTAAGTTCACTTAATTCGTCTCCCAGTTTTAAATCAGTAATATAGCCAGGAAATGATTGATCCAAGCTCTCATTCCCTTATACCCCTCAAGACCAGCCTGAGTACTTTGCTTAAACCTCCTCTATACATCTAAATTCAGAAGCAGTTGTGAGTAATTATTTTTTACAAAAGATTTCATGGGAAGGTGGAGAAGAGAATTACATCATATTCAGTTTAATTAGATTCTTCTCATCTGACTAGCTAGACCTGTTCTCCCTCTAGAAGTTTTCTCCTTGCTATCACATTACTACTCTCCCTTTCTCTTTCCCTAACTAACCTTAGAGATTGTCTTTTCTTCCATTCAGCCATGGTCCCAAGTTTGTATATTGCACTCACTAAAACAAAAAAGCATAGTAGTTACCTAAGAAACAAGGTACTACACTCCTGTAATCTCAGATACTCAGGAGGCTGAGGCAGAAGGATCTTGAGAGTAAAGTCAGCCTGGGCAATGGAGAGAGACCCTGTCTTAAAACCATAAAATAAAAAAGGCTGGGTGTAGCTCACTAGAAAAGCACAACCCTAGCTGCCGTGAAGCCCAGGGTTCAATATCCTGTACTACGTAAATAAATAAATACTTTAAAAGTAACCAACTATTTTTCACCAAGCATGCTCCTTGGGAAAGTGAGGAGGTATCCCTCTCACCTCATCCCATGGTAATAGAGTCACGTAATAAATAATAAATATTTCCTGATTAGTAAGAACCCAACGCTAGGCTAACAGTTTTACAAAATGACTTAATATCGTATAGCTCAGCAGCAACTCTAGTACAGAATTTTAAATATGACTTAAATCTGGTTTGTTTTTTCTTTGCTGAGGATGAAACCCAGAGCCTTGCGCTGAGTCACACCCCCAACCCTAAATCACTTTTGAACCTCTGTACTTCCTTTGCTTAGCAGCACTGTGGGCTAGAACAAGAGGGTGTCATTATTTTGTTTCTGCAGATGGGAAATCGAGGTACAGTGGCTGAGGGATTCTGGCCTTGATGTACATATGGCCCGGGATTGCTTATCTTGAGCAGGACATGTGCAACTGTTACCAAAACCTCACTGAGAAGTCACAGTGGAAAATGTAACCAGTAAGGGACACTGCGTGATTCTGGACACTGTAACCTGAGGTTAAGCAGCCGGGACTAAGGCGCAGTGGCTGATAAGGAACTGGAAAGCGGAGTGGGAGCAGACAGGGAGCTGTGTTCTCCCACGGGGACGGGGAAGCCATGCCAGCCCTGTAAGGCAGTGTCCTGTTTGGCAAGGGACTTCTGTCCCCATGCAGCAAAGCATGACTCACTGGGGTGCTACCACTTGCTAGCACAGTCTCTCCAGCTCTTCCACGTCCCCTCAGCCCAACCCTGGATTTACCCAGGGTCACTTGTCTGGGCTGGGCTTCTAAGTGGGACTTCCCACAGACTGAAGAATGTGCTGACAGACATTTCTTCCGGACTATTGTGAATTATATTTTATAGAGTGAATGAATAATGCTGCCTCTGGGTTCTCCCTCAAGTTCAGTGTAGAGTGAGTTTATTCAACAAAAATTTACTGAGTGCCGTCTACGTGCCAGGCAGTGGTGGGAACCCTCATGACATGGTCAGATAAGAACCTTGTTCTCAGAGCGTGCACACACCCATGAGGGGTGACACAAAACAAAACAGTGGACAAATCAATAGGCAATTTTAACTGGCAGTAGTGCCCACCTGGGGTTACTGACAGGTGTACGTCAGGTGGTGACACCTCCGCATCTCATCTGCACAGGAAAAAGCTAGAGAAGCTGTAGTTTCCGGGCATGGTGGCCCATGTCTGCAATCCCAGCACTCAGGAGAAGGAGGCAGGAGAATCCTGTAAATTTGAGGCCATCCTAGGCTACGTAGTGGGTTCACGCCCAGACTGGACTACATAGTGAGGCCCTGTCTCAGAAAGAAGAAGGAGGGGGCTGGGGATTTAGCTCAGTGGCATAAGCGCCTGCCTGGCAAGTGCTAGGTTGTGAGTTCGATCGCCGGTACCAAAAAAAAAAAAAAAAAAAAAAAAAAGAGGAGGAAGAGGACGAAGAGGGGAAGGGGGAGGAGGAGGGTGACAATGAAGTGGCAGTGGCAGCAGCAGCCATACTTGCCAGAGGTGATGGCATACACCCACAATCAAAATGTCTTAGGAGGCTGAGGCAGGAGGGTCACAAGTTCAAGTCTAACTTAGCGAGATCCTATCTCAAAAGAAAAAAAAATGCACTGGAGATGTAACTCAGTGTGAAGGCCTTGGGTTCAATCCCTAGTGCTAGGGGAAAAAATTGCTGGCAAGGACTGGGGGTTGGAGAGGAACAAAGCTCTACACTGCAGAAGGTGGCATGCAGGGCTAGATGCAGTATAGTCTGCATGCAAGTTCTCAAAATACTGAAACTAGAGCCGTCATTTGATCTGGCCATACTGTTCTTCAGAATATCCCTGAAAGAACTGATGTCTATATGCAAGGCAGACACTTACATAACCACATTTATTGCAGCACAGTTTACCATAGGTAAGGTGGCCGTCAACAGATGAAAATACAAAGAAAATATGGCACATATATTATAAACAATGGAATATTATTTAGCCACGAGGAACAAAATCTTGTCATTTGCAGAAAAAAGTGGATGGAACAGGAGGCCATCACGTTAAGTAAAATAAGCTAGACTCAGAATGTCAGATATCACATTTTCTGTCATATGAGGAATCTAAGGATTTTTTTTTTAAACAAGTAAGAGGTTGTATGAAAGTAGAAGGGAGACTTAGAGAAGAGGAAGGGAATCAAGGAGAGGGAAGAGAAGAGGAAGGGGTTGGTGGGGGAAAGAGCAAAGTCTGTTAAGTGCATGTAAAAATATTTCAAAAGGAAACTCACTAGTCTGCATATGCTAAAAAGTGAGCAGGAAGAAAGGAGGAAGGAAGATATAACTCAATCTCAAGGAATTCAACACCAAATGATTCTGCCATGGCCTGGCCTGGTCCTCAAGGGGCGCCATGTCAGGGACTGGGCCCCAGCCCCTGCCTCCCTGGCTACTGCAGGTCTCACCCAGACCTCGCCCTCATTTTCCAGGCCTGTGGCTTTGACCTGATCACCCCATTCATCCTTCTACGTAACAGGCAGTTCCTGAGCCCCCCCAGGAGCCCAACATCCTGTTGAAGGCTGGGGTTCAGGAACAAGTAAGACAAGGGCCCTATGCCCCAGCTCACAGCCTAGGAGAGGGACACACATGACCGCCCCTAGGTACTGCTGGAGAGAAGGCTGGCCCTTGAAGAGGGAATATTCAAACTAGGGATTTTTAATAAATACTTTAATTTCTTTCTTTCCTCCTTCTAGGGATTGAGCCTAGGGCCTTTGCACTGAGCTATATCCTTAGCCTATGATTAATTTTCATTTTTTAAATTTTTGAGATAGAGTCTCCAAGTCACTAAATTGTTCAGGATGGGGTTGAATTTGCGATCCTCCTACCTCAGCCTCCCAGAGAGTGGGATGACAGGGGTGCATCACCAAGGTGGGCTTGTTGTTTCTTTACAAAAATGACAGGTGTTGAGACTTTGGAAACTACAGAAAACAAATTTATAGCCACCAATAAAGCCACCAGTGACAATAATACATACCTGCCAGTTTCTTTGACATTTGAGCTTACTTTTAAACGCAAAGATTTACCTTGAGAGTGAAGGCAGAGAAGAGAAAATACTTAGCAAAGACGACTGTCCTTCAGTTGCCTTTAAAAACCAAACATAACAGATGAAGACACAAACATGTGTTTGTTTTGTCACGGAAATGTCAGTGGTACCAGTCAATACGTGACACAGTGGTTGCTCAACATCTATTTATTAACCGAAAGGAAAACAAAAGAGAAAGAGAAAAAGTGAAGATGCAGTGGACTGGGTGGGGCGGCACACGTCTCCGTGGCCCCAGCAGCCTGGAGGGCTGACTCAGGAGGATCCTGGCTTCCAGACCTTGGCTCATAAGAAAGGAAAAAAAAGATGCAATAAAAAGATGGGTCTTTGTCCCCCACTTTCTCCCTCGGAGCTGGGGATGGAACCTAGGGCCTCCCGCATGCTACGCATGCACTCTGGACTGTTAAGGTCTAAGGCTGCAACTCCTTCCTGAAGGCTCAGCACTTGCAGCGTTGGACAGAAAGCGTCCTGGGAAGGGGCCGTGCTCGCAGAGGACCCCTGTCATTTGTGGGCAGCAGGGAGAACAGCAGACTGACTGGTGTGCTACTCTGGGAGAGAAGGCGTCCGAATAAAGGCGGAGCCTGTGAGTGGTGGCGTATGAGACACAGGGACGCAGTCTGCACCAGGGACAGCAGATCAGGACGCCGCTGCCCACCCTCCCGCCATGGCTGGCTGGGAAAGTTGCACAGAGAGCTGGGGAAGTTCCTGCTATGGCATTTGAGAGGGTGAGGGAAGGAAAGATGTGACTTTCTCCCCTCTCCCTTCCATGCAGGTGACTAGGAGGGGGCTTCTTACCCGGGCCGCCAGGTACAGTGGCTCAGGCTGAGCACAGCGCCAGGGCCCCCCACACTGCAGGAGGTGACACCCAGGCCTGGATGCACTGCAACCCAACTGCGACTGGGGGCGCATCTGCAGGCCTCTCAGCGCCCTTCAGGTCTCCCTCGCTGCCTCTCTCCCTCTGGTACACATACGCCTCACACATGCTCCCGGCTCGGGCTCGAGCATGCGCACATCCTCCCACTCGCTCGGACCCAGCCCGTGCGCCCCGTGACCTTCTGGATGGCACCGTGGGCTCCCTGAGCTCTCTTCTCTCCAGGTCACTGCAAAGGCCAGCTTCTGACACCCCCTTCCCTCCCTCGCTGTTCACCTGCAGTAGGGGTGGGGGTGACTTTGTGGTGGGCTCGAGGTGGCACCGGCCTGTGGGTGGGGGACAGCACGACCGAGTTTGGTGTCTGTGCTGGAGCTCGCAGTGTACCGACCCAGGGTGCTAGAGACCCCGCAAGCGCTCTGCCCCGCGCCCAACCCAGGCCCCCAGCGCTGCACCATAGAAACTGTATTTAACAAAAGTTACCAAAGTCAGGCCCTTATATTAAGAGGCAAACCAAGCAGAAGTCATTTTATCTCCCACACCTCCCAATCCCTTATTCCAGCTCTGCTGCTCTTCGGGACGCAGCTCAGGCAGGAGGACGGAGGACTGACTTAACACATTTTCAAGTGTTCCAAGTACTACCTCACCTACACGTGGACATTAGACTTGAAAACAACTTCACTGATGCCCCCCCGGACGTACTCCCTGTTCTGGTGCTCTCGGAAGAGGTCATGTGAAGAGAAGAACATGCCATTCAGGCTCGTGATCATGTCCTAAACCCAGCCTGGACTCCTGGACACCAGGTCTCTTTCACTCCTCTTCAGACACCTGATGGCCTTGGGTCCTTGTTTGGATTGTTCTCTGGATAACGTAATGTGCTTGTACTTGTCGTGCTTGCTGACTGACTAGCAGGTCTGTTATGGGCCTCCTCCTGTGAGGACAATGCTCATCTCTGGCTTCCCTTCTGTGTTTTTAGTTCTAGTGGTCAAAGCCAAGGCCCTGTGCAGCCTAAGCAGCTGTTCTACCCCCACACTATCCCCCTCATCCTTTCTCCTTTTTTATACCTTACCAAGCAAGAGTCTAACTTCTGTTGCCTCTCAAGTTCCAAGAAGACAGTTCTAAAGGTCAAATTCCCATCTTTCCCATTCTCAGCTACAATAACGCTTTCAACAAACAACATGAGAGAGGGCTGGGGTGTAACTCAGTGATACAGCACTTGTCTAGCATGTGCAAAGGCCTGGATTCTATCCCCAGTATCCTAGTGGATACACACATTATACATTCCTTTTTTATTATGAAAAAGTTAATTAAGGAGTGCTTTGGGAGGTTTGGAATGCCTTATGAGTATTCCCTTATTTCTTATGGGAAAAATAGTCTTGATTTACAACCAACTTGAGTTATAACCAGCCCATACAAACGAGCTGAGTCCGTAAGGCAAGGGTCCACACTGCTCTGGGTTGGTCTGGAGCTCATTACCTAGTACAGGCTCGCCTCTACTTGCAGCCATCCGCCTGCCTCAGTCTCCCAAGCGCTGCGATTACAAGCATGCACCACCATGGCCAGCATATTTCTGGGTTTTAGATATCATGAAGAAGTTCTTCTAAGCCAGGCCTGTTGTTAGCTGTTACAGTACTGTCTATCCTTTCTCTGTTCGAATTGCATGTTTTTTGAGGGGATGGTAAGACAAGATTACTATGTCCAGGCAAGCCTCAAACTTACACTCTTCCTTCCTTGGCCTCACAAGCAAAACATTAATTAATCTTATGACTTAGAATTGTGCGTTTCTGTGGTCTATTCTGTCCTCTTGATCTATCTGTATCAGGGAGCAGTACACACCACCTGTTCTGTAGTTAGGAGTTTGTTAGAATACAGACAGCCACGCTGATCCACACCTACGTTGCCTGTGGCTTTTCTGTGCTGCCCAGACTTGCCTTGAATTCATCTCCTGAGGAGCATCACTGTGCCTAGCAAATGCAGTTGATTTTTTTTTAATATCCACTTTCATGTGTTGCTGGTATATAAAAATACACACATGTGAGCCGGGCGTGGTGGCACACACCTGTAATCCAGCACTCCGGAGGCACAAGCAGGGGGATCCTTGCGAGTTCAAGACCAGCCTGGGCTACATAGTTGGGTGCACTGGTATTTGTTGCATATATATTTATGATTGTTGTCTCTTCCTCTTGGATTGTTCCCTTTTCTTTTTTTTTTTTTT
>PVJX010043224.1:0-13748 GCA_004027295.1 Dolichotis patagonum | reverse complement strand
GAAATAGAGCAGGAGAAGGAGTCAATGACATTCACAATGCTAGAAAAGAGTGGGATAAAAATTTTAAAAAGTAAAATTGATAGACAATGATAACTCAGTAAAATTACTGGTGCTTTTATTTGCCTTATCTGATTTTAATCTCCAGTTGAGCACTTGAGCAAGTATCGGTTTATTTCTCCCGCATTAGTCACAGCAAACATAGATTCATCAAAAGATTTAGTTGGAAAAGGCTCATATTTCCATTGCTCGTGTGTGAGGAGACCCACTTTTGTGTACAGGGTGTATATAGAAATTGTTAGAGATATTCGTAAAGCACACATTCCCTGTGGCTTATCAATTCTCCAATGCAGTGTATAATTTTCCTCTAGGTTCTCTGCACAAGCCCTGTTACCCAACTTCCTCAAGGAGTCCCCAGATTTTATATGCTTAGTCTTATTGCATGTTACCTTTATTTTCATGGGTTGCATTAAGAGCTCCAAGTCCTACTCTTTGAAGTCTCCACTTTGTCCATTTTCTTTAAGCAAATATAAAGGATAGAATTATGGGAGACTTATCCTTTTAAAGAATTACTTTGTTAGGTACAATTCCAATTGTTAAATTCCCTTAAACCTTTATGGCATATATTTTTATCATGCTTCTCATCTCTTTTCTGGACTTAGCTTTCATCACTTGTAACTTCAAATAATGATTCCGGGCCTCACATTTCATTTTCCTATACTCTCTTTATTAAAGGCCCTGTCTCCTCATATATGTATTATAACACAGTATTTTTTATATTTATCCCTGTCCTCTAGAACTGTGTCATTAAACAGTACTTGTTTTTTCCATGTCTCCTGCTAAAGTATTGTTTAGTCAATTCAGATAACTCATTTGAAATATGTAAATGCACTGAACAAAATGTTTCATAAATAATAGCTCTGGATCTTTTTACACACAACACTTTCTAAAGCACTCTTTGTATATTCCAGCCTTGCTTCTGAGAGTGATATAATCATGGCTGATTTTATCATGTGACATATCTGGCCAGAGTTAAAAGACTGGAAGATGGAGATCCAGTGTGTCTCAGTGGCCTGTGGAATGGCTTGGTTAATAAAGCTCTGTCAGAGAAACCACCTGGTCCAAAGAGATTCTTCTACATAGAGAATTGGATAGGACAATGGTGGTGATCAGGCAATTTTTGTGAGACATGAATCAAAATAATCATAAAGTAGATATAGGGCAGAGAGTTCACCAAAAGTGTGATTGAGCCAAAGAACTACTATAGCACAAGCATAATCATGTACAAGCTATGAAGAAGTACATGGTAAGAAAGTCAACTGTAAGTGGGAAAACTTCAAAGACAAAGAAAATGGATCATGACAGTAGCTCTTTTAAATTCTTGGCATTGAGTTAAATAGTTTCTCTTCTTACATAAGTATCATTTTGAATTTTCCAGTTTTATTTTGTCTCCAGGGAAGCAACTATGTTTGTGTCACTGGGACTACTCAGCCTGTTGGCTACTCATTGGCTTCCTCATGGCAAATACTGACAGAAGATTGGAAGCAAAAGTACTGGGGATTATTTCCTTACTCTTCCAATGCTGAGGCCCAGAAAACCTCCCACAGGAAGTACTGTGACACTGACCTGTTTTCTCATATATACTATATCAACCTTGTTAACAAAAGGACAGAGGACAAATAATTTTAGAAGATTTACATAAAAATATAATATCCTGACTGTTTTCTTTATATCAATTCTTATTTTCCTAAAAATAATATTTCTCAATTCTATTCCATATTGTTTGTTTTCCACTTACTAAACAATATGTATCAAGTAGGTCTTCTGACATTTTGAATTTTGGGAAAACCCATTGATTTTCAAGAAAAAAAAAATTGGACCATTGCAACTCTTACACTGCCCTCACATACCCACACAAATGACTTCTTTCCCTTCCTCTTCATTAAGTGATATCATAAATGTTAGTTGAATTACTCTGATGAGTTTATACTATTGTCAGTAGGTAAGTATTCATAATATAGTATATATTACTCTCTCTCTGTTTTCCAACTTTCCTTTTATTTACTTTTTTTTCAGAATCTGTCCTTTACATGCTGTCATAAAATTACCACCAGTTAATTTAAAACATATTTTTACTTGATAATTTCCCTTCCGGACATCCCAATTCTCACCAGGCATTGTAGCACAAGCTTGTAATTACAGCACTCAGGAGGTTGAGGCAGGAAGATTGCTGAAAGATAAAGCCATCCTGGACCACACAGTAAATTCAAGGCCAGCCTGAACTACAGTGTGAGGCTGCCTCAAAAACCAAACCAAACAAACCAAACCAAACAGAATGAAAAAAAAAACAGCATTCCTGTGTTTTCTTATTTGGCTGCTGAAAGCAAGTCATTTTGCCCTTTAAGCATCATTGTGGACATTCGTTTTTTATTTCTAACATTTGAAATCTCTAATGTTCTAAATCCTGTGACTTCTACTTTACAGATTACATATCTTTCCGAAGTATATGTTGTAGTACTTTGAGAAAGGTGTATGTGTGAAGACAATGTTTGACATCTTATATCTTTAGGTATAGAATTTAGGGTTGGAAAGTGTTTATTCTTAGAATTTTGATTGTCTTTCTCCATTGTATTCTACTCTAAGCACTGCCATAGAGCAGCTTGATGCCTGTCTGAATCTATGTCTTTTGTATGTGGGTCTCCTTCTCTTTGAGATTATATAAAATCATCATCTTGTCTTATGTGTTCTATTTGGAATGGGTTTTTATCTATTACACTGGCATTTGGTAAGTAGAGTGACAAATTCCTCCCAATGTTTGTTGGACTGTTCCAACACATTTTACCCTAAAACTCCCTATCCCCAGTCCTAAGCAAACCAAGATGTGAGCAACTTTATAAAAGTCTTCTAAACTTGAAACATCATGAACTGTAGTTGTGAAAAGTTTTCTCAAATTATTTAATCATTTTCTTTTCTTGTCATTCTTTTTGATGGTTATTGTTTTAGGTTCAAAACTGAGCTGAGCAAAGAGTTTATCAGAAAGCTTTTCTTTTTCAATTTTTATAATTTTCTTTAAATTGTATGCATACTCTCACTTTGCTTTTGAACTTTTATCTATGCTGATTTTTATTATGCAAATACTTTTAAAAGCTTCTGAATTTTTAAAATTTTTAAACAACAAATTATCATTTAATATATGTTTCACTTTCTCTAATGTCTGCACAGATTTTCTGTTTTGAGTATAATTTCTGATTAATGGTGAGCATGTAGTGTTTGTGATCTACCTGGTATATTTGGTAATCATTTGATGTAGTTACAATCGGTGTGATACACTAAAAATACATTAGGTAGAATGATTCATATGGTAAGTCAGTGTCAGTATAGATAATGATTATAAGCTTTTTTCTGTAGAATGTGCTGGTTTCCTGAAAATATTTTCAATATTCTCCCTCAATTTTCTTGTCCCAGAAGCTGAGTAGAAAAATTCTTGGGCCCAACTATTTTGTGTATAGACTTTCACTTCAATCTTTGTATTATGAACATAGTTTTCATCACTTTATCAGGATCTCTGACTCAAGGCTCTCAAAAGTACACCAAATCTCTTTAGATGTAAACTTCTCATTTTCTGTGATATGAAGGAATTTGAATTATCACTCTGATGTTAGTGGGAAACACACTATAGTAGTCTTAAATTTTCCTAATGCAAATTCAAAAAATATTGCTATCTATAGAACTACCTCAGCTTTCATTTTAGAGGTTTTGTGTATTTTTGTGTATTTGTGACATTTTGTGTTACAAATGAACTTTTAATGTAGCTGCCCCAAGAGCAACGTACAAACTCTGATGGGCCTCAACTCTCCACCGTTTCCCTAAAATGACTTTTCAAGTCAAATCCTATCAGCCACAGCATGTTTCATCAACTAAATCGCATTCTCTCTCTCTCTCTCTTTCTTCATTCCTTTCTTTCTTCTTTCTTTCTTCCTTCCTTTCTTTTCTTTCTTTCTTTCTTTCTTTCTTTCTTTCTTTCTTTCTTTCTTTCTTTCTTTCTTTTTTCTGTCTTTCTTTCCTTCTTTCTCTTTCAAATTAGAACTTGAACTAGGGCCTTTGTTACATTCCCAGGCTATCCTTTATCTTTTATTTTGAGACACAGTCTTGCTAAGTTGCTGAAATGCCAAGGCTGAGCTTGAATTTGCAATCCTCAAGCTGCACCCTCCCCAACTGCTGAAATTCCAGGCATGCGTCACCATGCTTAGCTATCTGAAACTATTTTAGTGGCTTACAAAACACTTAGGAAAAAAATCCCAATTTATTTCATGATATTAAAAAAGAATCCCACATCATCTTGCCATTACAAAATCTTATCATGCACAACTAACTTTATTATTTAGTTGGTCCAGCCACATCATTATTATGGTAACAAGACATTCCCTGATTTGAGATCATTGCACATGGTTTTCTGATACTGGAAAAGTCACAGTTACACAGAGAGACATGGACTCATCATTGTATTTTGCATGTGTCTGAATCTTGCTTCTCTCTTATATGTTACTTTTAGCGGCACCTCTTCAGCAAGAACTTTTCTGACCATCTGCTCTGTGTTTCATTCTTTGCATACCTAACTCCTACATGAGCTTTGTTTATTTCCTCTTCAACACTTACCTCAGTTTGTAATTATTTTCTTTATTTCTCCCAGGAATACTGTGGAATGACATTTGCATGACTGATTTAAATATTCAATACGATTTTGCATATCTATGCAAACCACATTTCTCTTCCTGTCCAATATGAGCAACAGATTTTTGCAGGAAATTGCATTGGCTTGTATTACTCAGTTGCTGTTATTTTCACATGATATATTACTGCACATTTACTGCTTACTGGTAGGCTTTTTTTATAAATAAAAACTGAACCACACTTCTCAAAATAAAAGAACAAAGTGTGATGAGAGTTGACTGTTTAGATATTTTCTTCATCTGAACAATCAGAATACTAACCTCAGGGGGTTAAAACTGGCACGGGAAGAGAACTGATAGACATACAACCATGAGAAGCAGGGTGAACAAAAAGCATTTACTAAATTCAAGTAATCTAGAATATATCACTCATTTACAAAATGAAGGAGGCAGTGAAATTTATCCGAAATAGAAGACAATGTCACTGAACTAGAATAAAATGACATCAGTGCTTTTCTTAAAAAAGAACAGCTGCATGCTGTGATTTCATAATTATCATAGACTGTGCTAGATGTCATGATATCAGGATGTCTGTGGTGCTTCAGAACCGTGTAGAAAAGGCATGCACACTGTGATGCAGAGAGAAGTTGCTGCAGACATCTGGGTAAGGACAAGATAAGATTCCATAATCTACATTTGAAATAACTTAAAAATTCTCAGGTTGAATATCTTTTTCTTTTAAATAAGGCCTATGAGGTACAGAGAGCTGAAATCAGTAATTTAACTACTCAGAACTGGGTATTAGAACTCGGAAGATGGCATGACATTCCCAGGTACATTGATCATGACACTATATTTACCATAGATTACTTTTTCTATTACTATGTATTGCAGATTGAATTATATACTTCACAAAAATATATTCAGCTCCAATCCATGGTATCTGCGAATGCATCAATATTTGGAAACAGTGTTTGTAAATGTAATGAAGTTAGGAACAAGTCAGCTTCCATAGAGGTGACACCTAAATACAGGGACTGATATCTCATCAAACACAGTGAAATTTACATAAAAATATGGCAGAGAAACAGAGAAGTCTCTATGAGGAGAGAGGCAGAGATCACAGAAATGCAACAACAAATAAAGATTACCAAGGGTTGCTGCCAACCCCAAGTTCGAAAATGGTTCCCTGAGTATTCAGAGGGATATATTTGGGATCATATTTGGGATCACACCTTTGTTTCTGACTCCTAGACTCCAAAACTACGTGACTATGAATTTCTGTTGTTTCAAGACAAACCTATTTGATTGTAACTTTTTACAGAAGTCTTAAGCAATTAATTTACTGTCGAACAAAGATGGAAAAATCTTAACATGTCAAAATCATTAAGATATTTTTTGTACTGTTCTCTCAAATTTCTTGGGTTCAGGACGAAATTCACTTCCATAGGTATATACATTTATCAAAATTTGAACAATTAAGTCTTGTGCATTTAATTATATTTAAATTTTACAATAAAAAAACAGAAAATCCTGTAATAATACCTGGATTGTGTGTTTGGATGCCTGAAACTGAAATTGAATTGCACCATAAATAAACAAATAAAAAAGATGAATTGATGGATAAGGAAGATAAGGGAACAAATGGCTCTGATAATAAAGTATAACGAATATAAATTATGAAATTTAGAAATAAATGTATATGGTGTCCATGGTCAATTCTTCAGCTTTTTCTATAGATTTAAACATTTGCTTAATAAAATATTTGTAAGACAAAGGAGTTAAAATGTGACTCAATCAGTTAAAAGTCAATTTGGTAACTAGCAAGGTTAAGATCCATAGGTCTGCTTGTCACTGGATGCTATCTGAGAAGGTCCCCAAGGAAGAAATGAGGAACTCAGCTCACTCTACCCTTAGTTTGTCGGTTTATTGACTTTGTCATGGAAGAATTTCAGTATGCATTAGTGAGACACCTAATAGATTTGATCAGCCAGGAATGACTACATACACAAAAGAGAAAGAAAGAGGCACAATGGTTTGGGGCTGTCAGTTTTTGTAATGTGACTTGGGGAAATGTCTTCAAGATAGATAATCTAGTTATGTAGCTGTCTGTCAGGTTAGCCATTTAGTTGGCTAACTTAGAATGCAAACTGCTTCCATGTGTTTGACATTTAGGTATACGTTACTAAATAATGCCATTTCCTTGAGGATGGAGGTCTCTGGGATTTGTGAATCTGTAGTATTGGAAAAAAAGTGCAAGCTCAATTCACAGGTGAAAAATAGGACATAATTGATAGGTTTATTATGCCTTTAAGAGTCTTAGGAATTTTGGAAGTAGATTCCTGAAAGGGGAATTAAAAAAGTCTTAACCCTGAGTAACTTTGATTGTATCCTGAAGCTGCAGTTTTCTTAAAGCTACAATTTTTAATTAAGAATTTCCTTCTTTCCTTCCCATCTTCATTTCTTCTATTCTACTTTTCACTGATATGAGAGTCTGATGCACAGAATTACCTTTCATAGTTGAAACCCCCAGTCTGGACGATAACCCAAGACAAATACCAGTTAACCTGGGCTGCAGTGATGGGGGTCAGAGAAAGCATTGCCTTGTCTGACAAAAATCTGTGCTGGGGTGAGCTGTGTATCCATATTCCCGCACACCCAGAACCAGTAGACAATAATAGATGGCTTTGCTTTAGCTGAGCTTTAGGTGAAAACAAATTCAGCCAGCAAGAAAAATGCATCTCTGCCCTGTTAGGCTTCTACTTAGCTCCTGCCCAGAAAAAAAATATAAAGAAAAAAAAAATTGGCAATAGTACAGGGAAATTAGTCCTAGTTCAAGTGCACCTGTCTGAATAGCAAAGCTCTTTTGACCTTGAATTGGAAGCTTCCAGCTGCTACCAGCAGAGTTAGAGTAAACAGGAGAAAAATGGTGACTTGTCTTGAAGACAGAAGAGGTAGTGTGAATCACTGATTGTTGGAGGCACCTCTTCCCCTTTAAAAAGGTGCTCAAGCTGGCATATTGTTGGTCCTTGGGAGAAAAAGATTATAATACACCTGAGTGATCATTATCGGGTCTGAGATTTTAGTTACTGAGGTTGGGAAGAACAGTCTGGTAGGTTACTAAGACCCATGCCCTCTTCTCCACAGAGAAAGGAGAAAACCATCCTCAGCTAGTGCTACATTCAAGTTTTCCTAGTAGTCAGAGAAATATGTAAACCTCACAAAGTTTGTTAAAAACACAACAGAGAAATGACTCCCAAATTTGCAGTGAATCTTTGAAAAAGAAATAAACAAGTAAAACAAAATAAAAAGAAAGAAAGAAGTAAACAAAAACTGATTCCAGTGACCAATTTGCATTTTTTTTTTAAATTCCGCATATACCAAACATAGCATTCAACTATGAGAGTAAGTTAATATAGCTTTAGATTGAAACTCAGAAGTCTCAAGCTTTAATTCATGGCTCTAATGTTTGCTCATTTAGCTATTTTAGGCATTTTATTTCTACTGATAATAGCTCTTATTTTACAAACTTTCCAACTGCATATTTGAGATAATGAATTTCCAAATAATTATGTAATTAACTCATACTGCTTTAAAGAGCAAGAGGAATTCATTAGCTCATATTATTGACAAGAGCCTTATCCAATAGTTCTAATCACATAGAGAAATTATTCTTCTCTTTCTTTCATGACTCTTTTTTCTACTCTTATCTTCCTTCTCAAAAAACACTTATTATCTTAGTCCAACATAGTTGTTAGGAAAGGAGTGAATGAAACACAAATAGCAATGTTGGCAACCACTTCAAAAGTGCCATTGTCATCGGATGAATCCCCTGCCACTTTATGAGTCAAGGCTCAAGACAAAAATAGGGCTTTTGCCATTCCTTGAACTGGTGGTAGGATCAGCTCCTGTCAAAAAGGGATGATTATAAAGCGAAAATATCCAGGCCAATAATCTATGTATCATTGCAAAAAAGAAACAGAAAAATGAATGTGAATGTCCCTCAAGAAGTGAATACACAAGACCAAGCCAAATAATGAGGAATTCAGGAGACAGGATTTGAATGCATTTCAAAACTAAAGAGTACAATATAATTCAAAGTAATTTATCTTCCAAACTATAAAAACACAAGACTAGAAACTAGAGTTTCAAGAATTTGTAATCAGAGCACTTCCCCAGTAGCATGAACATTCAAGTGTTTAAAAACACAAGAACAAAGTAAAAAAAAATTAATAAGTTAATAGTTTTAATAAGCAAGTCTTGCTACACTGCAAAAACAGTGCTCTTCAATTCCCATTCTTATTTCCCTAATTAACAATGAAGATATTTGAGACAATTAAAGTGTCTGAGAGTAGATTAATTATCTTTGATCAACTTCAAGTGTGTTTGGCACACTTAGTGTTTAAAAACTGTTCTGAGGTGGAGATAACTGAGTTTTGGTTAATAAACATGAACTGTGACACTCACATGTAACAAGCTATAATTTAGATGGTTATTATTAAGAAGCATATTTTTGAAAGAATATTTTCTTGGATGACAAAATTGTGATAAAATGAAAACAAAAAAATCTATATTTTTCAGTTTTAGTAATACACAACTAAAGTTTTTAAGGATGTTTTCTCTAGTTGGAAAACAAAACAAGAACAATTGAAAATATAGTAAGGATTATGGTTAAGAGTAGGGATTATAGTTGATTTTTCATAATTATTTCTTTTTAATTTTAAAGAGAATAAAACCCAAACAGAATAAAACAGAATAAAGCCAATCAAAACAAAACAGTAAAAGTGACACAGAACTTCAAGATAACAGGAAATCAACAATGGCTACCATAAAGCCTCTTGTATTCAAAATAGCTGCCATAACATCAGACATAATAAAATCAACCAAAGAGAACACAATAAAACCAACTGAAAAAAAATGAATGCTGTCTTATTTAAGAAAACATTCGGTCATGTAACATTAGTATGAAGAATTATTTTTAAACTATAATCCTTCTTTTCCAAAGAACCAACACAGTTCCATGTCTAGAGTAAAGATTCATAGTGAGTAAGAGGACAGCACTGTAACTCAGAGATTGTCTTTTGGACAGATCTCAGTCAGCAAAGCAAAAAACCTATCAGCAGGCTTCTGGCTTTGACACTCTGAAATAAATATAATTTTCAAATATTATATCTCATGTTATACATGCTATACAAGATTTGAGAAATTGTTTTGTTTTTCATGAATAGTTGCAATAAGAAAAAACTTCCATCTAAACATAGGCCACTCGTATCTAATCATATTAATTGAATCTCACAATATAAAGAAGGGATTATCCGATGTCCTGAATTCAGCCCTTAAATGTTTCCAGATCTGGATTTCAAATGAATTCTGTGCCCCTTGAAGTCAGAAATCACACTGTCTTTTTTGTTTTTGTCCACGCAGTGCCAGAACACATGTGGTAAGATTGGAAGCAATCAATCGATACGTGTGGAGTTGACAAGCCAAGGTGTTGACAAATGAAGAACAAATTTCAAAGACTTGTTTAGAGGAGTTAAATTTATTTATTTCCATAGCTATTAAGTATGCATCATAAACTATTTCTTCTAATTTTTAAAAGATGAGATTTTAAGCACATTACAAGTGTACAGATTCCTAACATATGAATGTATATTTTGACTACATACGTGGCATACAGAAAGTTATCTGACTGCCTTTCCATGTCTATTTAAAAAACTCTCCCCCTCAAAAGAAAAAAAAAGAAAAAATATAAAAAGAATCAACACATTTTCAAAGGATTAGAAAGAAACAAGATATTAAAGCACGATGTCTTAGATAGGATCCCTATAAGAAAGTGAAACAAAATTCCTGCTCTTTTTTTTCCCATTTTACAACACTCAGAATTTCTTCCTCTGAATGAGTACATTAATACATAACTCAGTTTAAAAAATGAGCTGGATGCTTAATGAACTGTCTCTTGTGTATAGTAGGGACTTGATAACTATTTGCTTAAGTTTGACATACAACCCTGTGAGCCATTCTAAATGTGGATTACTAAAATTTCTGTGATTTACTTTTTCAAAAAGAGATCAGTCGATTTTACCTCAAATTTTACTTTTTAACCACTTCAAAAAATTTCAGAAAAATATACCTGCATATAAACAAATATATATGTATATATACAAAAATTAAGAGGAATTACAATAGGAGGAAAAATAAACAAACAAAAAAAGATACTTCCTTGAAAAATCACAGGCGGGACATGTGAGAGCCATCATGGGGACCGCTGAACAATGTTTCCCAGAAGCCCGCTGTGCCCAAGGCAGGCGGTGTGACAAGCCTCCCCAGACTCCACAGCGCTGGGTACTGTGAGCCTGAGGGACCGGGTTCCGACAAGCTCCGCTTCAGTGTCACTTCTGCAGCAACTATAGGGAGCCTGTGAGGCAGGTACTAATTTTTTAAATTTTTTACCACTCAATTTTACTATTCTGTCTCTTGTTTAGGATCCCAGATTTTTTATTGTTTCCTTCTGATTTCATCAGAGGATAACTAAAGTTCTTTGCTAAAAAGAAAGAGCTCTTCTGCCCCAATATAGAATAAAAAGACAAACAAGCTAAGCGGATTTTATCTATCTGGGTCATATGATTTTAGACGGGCTATTACAAAGAATCTTGCTGTACGCATCCTTACCCATGTATCATGCATAAGATCCTCAATAGCGATACGCTCAGAAGTCAACAGTACACTATTGGTATTATCCACTGAAATAAAACTGAATAAAACACCTATTTTCCCATATATGAGAATTCTCATTCTTCGTACCCAATCAACACCTGGTTCAATTCCTCTGCTCCACATCCCAAATAACAGTGAAACTTAGACTTATTTTCAAATGCATAAGCATAAAATTTTATCTCTTCATAGTTTAATAATTAGATATGCTTTGGTTGGAATGAAGTTGCATATCTTTTATATATTTCTTAAGATCTTCCTCTTTTCTTTTATGAATGACCTAGATAAGTTGTTAGCCTCTTTTTTCCTAATGAGTTTTTCAAGTTAAAAAGTAGAATTCTTAATATAGGTTTATACATATATAACTTATAATGATATTTACAAAGTACATAATAAATAATGTCTACACATACACAAACCAAACTAAATGTTTATATGATAAAGCGTTGCCAGTAGTTGAGCAAAATATTCACATGTGGAATAACATGAAAAATGTCACTTTTCTCTTTACCACCATAATTCATTTGGATATTGGGGTTTAATATTTTAAATAAAATGGATAAACCACTGTTCAACTTTCTATATACTAAACCTGTATAAATTTTCCCAAAATATTATGATTGAGTTTCTAATGGTCTACTCAATTCTGCTTTTTCTCTTTTCTGGTCTTCTACATAACACTCAACTAGCCTATCAATCAATAATCATCAGTTACAAATGACTTTAAACAAGGAAATGTAAGTCACAAAAGTTAAAAAACATCACAAATTGAACAGAATTTTGACTTAGCCTCCTTTGCTGACATAGGAGAACTCCAATTATTTTTATCTCTCTTTTTAAAACTTCATGCCTCCTCAGTCACCTAAAGGTTCATGGCAGCAGAATATGATTAATCCGGGGGATCTGGATAACTGGATAAGTGGATAACTCAAGGGAGCACGACAACCAGGCACATATCTACCATGCAGCAGTGTGGTCCATTCCCCCATGGGGGGCCTGGCTACCAGGAAAATACCATTATTATTTTTTGAGAATAAAAGGAAACATTCACTAAGTTCATGAAAAATTTTTATCTGATTCTAACCCACAAAATAATCCTTGTCTGTTTGCCCTGTCAATGGACTGAAATCCCTTTGTGTTGCTTCCCTGACTTTCAGGTCTCCACCACAGACAGGGAAGGTGGTGGGAAGGGAGGCGAGAACAGTGTTTCACTTTTTCTTCCTAATTCCCAGTACAATCTCATTGCATCATCGTTATCACCACACAGAAGGACTGCTCTATTTGGAAAATGTGTTGACACATTTGCTCAGTAGAACACTCCTCGCGCACTATTGTAATTTTAGAATGTCTAAATATATGTACGTCTCTACAAAGATTCATAATTTTATGTCCTACAAGGCCACATGTTTCAATACCTGGCACATTCTCTTTGACTTTTGTGGTCTAATTGAGTGACTCCTGTATGCTCTTATGATACAGCAAATTCTGTGCTCCCAAATAGCTCAGGTTCTGCAAAAATAGATAATGCATTTTTAAAAAAATAACAGAAATTATCTATCTGATGATTAACTGAGATGACTGCTATGACACAAGATTCCAAAACCCATTCTGAAGAAAGAAAATCAATCTGGTGACCTAGGAATAAACACTTCTTAAAAATTGTCTTAAAGTGTATATTGTATATCTTGAAATAGCAGTTATGTGCCAATAATTATTTTAAGTATATAAAATTTAAACTGCCATGGAATCCCTGCATCTTATTATCACAACTTTACAGCTCAGGGAATAAGGCTCAAGAAGTTAGCAAAGTACCTAAACTTCCAGAACAAGTTTATGTAATTTGACATTGGCCTTTGATTTGGGGAGTGGTGGTAATTTCTTTCTTCCTACCTATCTAGCAGGAAATGAAAGGGAAGTGTCAGTCTTTTAAACTGTTAAGTTAATTTTAGGGTTCTGTGTGTTGAATGTTTGTATTTCCACGCAACAAATTCACATGTCAAAATCCTACCCTCTAAAGAGATGGTCCTAGCAGCCGAGAACTTGGGGCAGGTGGTTAGCCTCAGGAAGAGAATCAGTGCCTGTGTGTGTCAGCTCTCCACCAGTACAGCAAAAACCTGAGAAATCAATTTATAAAGAGAACAAGGTAGTTTGGTTCTCAGGTTTGCAAGTTGCGATGTATGGTGAGTTAGTGCTTTTACTTTTGGGCTAGTGGTAGACTTTTTGCCATGGAAGAGTAAAACCACTTATCTCTTGGCCAGTAAGAGGAAGAAAGAAAGAAAGAAAGACACACACACACACACACACACACACAAACACACACACAGAGAGAGAGAGAGAGAGAGAGAGAGAGAGAGAGAGAGAAGAGACGAG
>PVJX010043223.1:0-13746 GCA_004027295.1 Dolichotis patagonum | reverse complement strand
CCTGATATTTGACAAAGGGGCTAAACATGTTCACGGGAAGAAGGATAGCCTCTTTAATAAATGGTGTTGGAAAAATTGGCTCTCCACATGCAGAAGACTGAAACTAGATCCATGCCTATCATCATGCACAAAACTAAAGTCTAAGTGGATCAAAGACCTAAATGTTAAAAAAAAAAACACTAAATCTACTGGAAGATAAGGTAGGTAGTAGTCTTGGAGACATAGGGGTAGGCAGAGAATTCCTGAACAAAACGCAAACTTAACGGGAAATGCTTCAGAGAATCAACAACTGGGATCTCATATTATTGAAAAGTTTTTGAACTTCAAAAGAAATCACCATCAGAGTGAAAAGAAAACCCACAGAATGGGAAAGAATTTTAGCTATCAACCACTCAGACAAAGGACTTATATCCAGAACATATAAAGAATTGAAAAACATCACCCCCCCAAATTCAAAGACCC
This sequence comes from Dolichotis patagonum, assembly GCA_004027295.1. Taxonomy (NCBI): domain Eukaryota; kingdom Metazoa; phylum Chordata; class Mammalia; order Rodentia; family Caviidae; genus Dolichotis; species Dolichotis patagonum. Next base: position 13,284 of record PVJX010043223.1, on the reverse strand, counting down.
ACTCCAAAAATGGGCATCTGAGATGAACACACAGTTCTCAGATGAAGATATACAAATGGCAAATAAATACATGAAGAAATTTTTACCATCACTGGTCATTCAAGAAATGCAAATTAAAACAACATTAGATATCATCTCATTCCGGAAAGAATAGCTGCCATCAAGAAATCAACTGATCACAAACGTTGGCTAGGCTTCGGGGAAAAAGGAACACTGTTCCACTGTTGGTGGGAGTGTAGATTGGTGCAACCACTATGGAAATCAGTATGGAGAATTCTCAGAAGACTAGGACTGGAAGCTCCATTCAACCCAGCTATTCCCCTCCTGGGTATTTTCCCAGAAAAACTGAAAAGTTCATATCACAGTGACATATGCCCATCCATGTTCATAGCAGCACAATTTGTAATAGCTAAACCTTGGAAACAACCAAGATGCCCATCAACTGCAGAGTGGATGAAAAAGATGTGGTACTTTTATACAATAGATTATTACTCAGCTATGAAGAAGTATGGTCTTGAGGCTTTCATAGGTAAATGGAGACAACTTGAGACTGTCCTCATTAGTGAAATAAATAAGAATCATATTTATAAATATCACATTTTGTCTCTAGTGTAAAAAGTAATAAGAAATGTAGGAGTACTAAAACCTAAAATGTGTAATTGCTGCTGTAAAAAAGAGGAAAAGAAAGTGCTCTAAAGGATATAACTGCATGTTTGGTTAACTGTGTAAGATAGATGACCATATTACTGTTTTTGTTAGATCATGGAGCAGAACTGTTAAGAGTCTCATTGTTTGAATGTGTACTTTGTATGTTTTAATTTTTTAACTTGAACAACTGTTTCCAAGATGACAGAATGTAATTTATCAAGTAGTGATTTCTTAGTGTTTTTTTGTTCTTTTCTTTTTTCCTTGGAATTCTGTATTGTTGCTACCCTTTTTTCTGTTTTGTTTTTTTCTCTTTAAATAAAGTTTTTTAAAAAATATAATCGACTTGTCATAATTTTAAGCATGCTACATAATAAAAATGTATGAAGTGCAGAAACTTAAGAACCAAATATAATATCTCTTAATGCCTGCTAAAGATAGATGGGACAATTGTGTAAATAACTGGTGACTATTGGGTGGTGACACTGAAAGTCAATCAGGAAGGGGTAAGACAGCTGCAAGAAAGATTCGTGTTACACACTGTAAAATACTCTCTCCTAAAGACTAGGGATGCACTGTCCTCCTTTTCAACTTGCTGAAAGTTCTGGATGGCCTCAGCAATCATTCGCTGTAATCTTATCAGATGCAGGAGGACAGGATGTCCAGCTTCCCTCCCAGCTTTCCTCCTGATTCCACAGGAACGGAACACACATCCAGGAAATAACATCTGTCCAGATTTTTCCAGCAGACATCTTTCCTTATTTCACCTGCAAAATCTAGATAGAAGAACACTGTCTACTTCCTGAAAGCAAACAGATGAGCTGCAGTGGAACTTTGAGCAACTTTCAGATAAAGGAATGGCTCCATGATTATTTCACTGAACTAAATCTTAGGGATCGTTTAAAAATGATTATTTATCATTGTTTTTAAAGGTCTAGAAGTTGCATGAATTGTGTAGTAGGTGCAAAGTTTTAATGTCTATAGGTATTCAAATATGGAGCAAGTATAAGGGTTCTTGTAAGCTTTTTCAAAGAAAAGGTGCAACTTTTATCAATAATGTGATTTTCACTTTTTCTTTTGTTATATTTTAAAACTTGATCTGCAAGAATTGAAAATCCAGTACTGCAAGTAGACTCCCCACACCCACATACACATACATAGTCACGAAGGTACTAATTACAATGGAGACATTAGTGAATCCAGTACCTTCTGTAATTGTATCTGGTCCTTTGGCGGCCTCGATGTTCCTCTTGTACTTACACTATTATACAGCTGCTGCTACTAACAGGGAGCAAAGGGGGATTTAGGCAAGGGATTTTGCTCTCTGGGTCAAAACATAAAGCAAGTGTAACATTCATAAGAGGAACATGAGAAGAAAATAGCCATTTTTAAGGCTCTCTTGAGAGTTTAGAACACCAGGTCAGGATTCAACATTTGCAACTTCCATGGTGTGATGTGGCTGCCAGGAAATGACAGGCCAGGTCTTGTTGGACAAATTAATCCCTAAGGTAGTACAGTCAGAAGATGACCCAATTACAGAGAAGAAGTTCAGGTACAAAAAAGACAAAGATGAGAATAAGCCACGATGACTCAAATATCACGGCAACTAAGATTGTCACAGATCTGATTTTAAGAGTCAAAACCTGAAATTATTTGAGAACAAAAGACAAAATGCTATGTTGAAAAATCAGTGTCTTGAGGGTCCTGGGAAAGACATCAAATGTTCAAGTTGCAAACAAAAGAGGGTCTTCCTGTGACCTGTTCATTATATTATCACCCCGTTCCTAGCTGGAATCCATGTGAAACAAAGAAGACAGGCAAGATGACTCAGAAGGGAGATGTTAGAACAAGAGCTGGGTGACAAGTTGATTTTGCTTGAACTTTTAACGTGTTGTCACTCTGGCTACTTGTTCTTTCCATATTGATTTTCTTTTAAAAGGTCTTTTGCCCTTTTAAGATTGGGCTAAAAAAAAAGTCTCTTTGCCAAATATCTCCACCCCTTATACCACATTTAACAAAATTTAAAGTCTTTACACTCTCACTTTCCCCATTAAAGAAATAGTTGCTTTGTTTTAATTCTATTATAGGAAAAAAAACTGGGAAAATAGTGAAAAACTTATTTGTTGCTTCCAAGCCTAATTGCTAAATTCACTCTATACATGCTCATAAAGCATATTTCCCAATTATTTTTAGACAATTATTTAAAATAATTATTTTATTTTTAGATCTTCATTTCAAAGTTATGTAGTACTTAAAAATCACTGATTTAAACTCAAAAACTTAGAGAAAGAACATCTTGCATAGAATTTGTTCTACCACTCCTATAAATCCTAGTATCTACATCAGACTATCAACCAACTTCATGATTTTCAAATATATAAATATGTACAAAGTATTTTCCATGTATTCGCAGGGCACAGTCAACCATCTTATGCTCCTAGGCACTGTGGAAAGGTAACAGGCAAGATGGAGTTATGCTAGGCTGGACTGGATTTGCTATTTTGAATTCTTGGGACACCAGGTTCACATCAACAAGTGATGTTCTCATGGTACTGTGGCAGTAAGAAAAGACTGCTGGAGGACTACAGAACATTTTGAAATGGTGCATCCAATCATCCCCAGCTATGTCTGTCTGCTGAAAGTGCACTGAAGCATCCATCAAGCTCTTTCTTCTCTCTCTCACCTCGATGATCAGAAGAGCAGTGTAAAAATACAATAAAGTATTAAACATACTTAGAGTATGCTAGAATTCTTCGAAAAGAACTTGTACCAAATAAATGTGAATATGTGCCTATTTGGGGGTGAGAAAGGGAGAAATGGGAATACAAGGAAATACATTCCTACAATGTAATCATTATGTACTGTAGAAAAGTACTAATAAAAATTTTTTAAAACTCTTTTTTTTGATGACAAAAAAGGAGCCTTTCACAAGCCAGTGTTGAATATCAATGTGATATGATTTAAGGATTGTCATAAACTCAACTCCGTATATCTGAGGTTAGAAATTATGTCTCTTACCAGGTCCATATCCAAGTAAGGTGCACAAGTAGCTACAAGTAGGGCATTCAAGAGCATAGTCTGATTATGAGCAGAAAAAGGAGGAAAATTCCCCATAGGGTTGCCAACTATGCATCTAAGCACCTCTCATTCTTATCCTGACTGGAAAATATTGAAAAGAGGCAGTATTTGCTTTTGAATAATTCTCTTCTTTTACCTTTTCATATATTCCTTTCCTAAGCCTCCTATGCTTCAGCCTGTGTCTTGACTGAAACCTTCTCTTGGATTAATTCATAGTAAGTCATTATAGACTGAGATAAATACTTCTGTCAGAAAAAAAGAAATCTGTAATGCAGCTATCTTTAATGAAAGGTCATGATGGAAATACCTGGGGAGCTTTTACCAAAATCCATATGCTTAACCCCTACCCCACAGATGCTGATTCAGAATTTGCATTTGTATAATTGGTGGAATGGGGAAGAAAGCAATGGAAATATTTCTTGAAGTGCTGAGGGACGTACATGCTCAGCTCCCCACTTCCCAGTGTTAGCACATCAGAGCTACAGGCTTCTAAGCCACTTGTCTACGTGGAACAGGACAACAGGACCACTTCTTGCTGCCCACCTCCCCTGCTCTACTATCTAACAAATACTTCCCTCCTTAAGTGGAAGAACATGACAGCTCTGTCAGTCACTTGATGGGTGAATGACCTTGAGAAACCACTTATCTGCCTTGGCATCAAATTCCTTCTTTGCAAAGAAAGGTGAGTGAACTAGGCGGCCTCAAAAAATTCATCCTTGCTCGAAAACACTGAAGATTTCTACAGCTTTACTTTTGCTGTGCATTTTTTTTTCCATAGGCGAAAACCATAATGCCCCCCGTGATTTATTGGTTACATGGAATTGCCATGGGAAAAGGATCTGAGCTGGTCCTTCTGATCTACAACTTGGGCTGCATGAAGAAGCTAGCAGTGCTGCAGTAAATTCTGGGTCTGCACAGAGAATAACCCTGCTCATCTCACTTGATGATTGAGTGGGAGGCAGCAGGCAGTATTTCAAAATGCAAACTGACATTTAATTATACAAAAACCTCCTTCCGTTGATCACTTCTCTTGGCAGGCTGATTCTGATCTACTTAAACATTTTTTTTTTCATTTTGTTGACTCCTGATTTTCCAATTCCTATTGAGAACAATCAGAAATGAGCCCCAGACACCAGACTATAAGTCTTGCTATTTCTCTTTCTACCTAATATAATCATTAAGTGGATGGAATCATTTGCAAAGTAATGTTTCTTTCTGAGAGATGTCTGAGTTCCTCAAAACCATGTTGACATTTCAAAATGTAGATATTTTCCAACACCTATTCCACAAAATCAAGTATTCATACAAACACCAGCAAAAAGTGTCAGTAGTGATTCTGGCAAAAAAAAAAAAAAAAAAGAAAGAAAAATTGCATAGAAATAGCCTGTTCTGCTTTTTGAATTAAACACCAAAATGATTCATTATAGAGATAAGCCAGGGAAAGAACAACAGTGAGGCAAAAATGAGGCATTTGCTTAGGTGTGAAATTTGAGAGGGCATCCAAAAAATCAGTAGTCAAAATAAGCAGTATTTTAATGGAATATATCTTATCAGTAACAGTTCTGCATCAAGCCAGAAGATGAAAGGAAAAATCACAGTATCAATCAATGTTTACTTAAAATTTGGTTTGTCATAGAATTTTTTAATTAATTTTGATTTTTAAAAGACATTGAAGTAAAATATTTATCTTGACCTCTGAACTTTTGGTACCCCTTAATGTTTGCACAAGGTCTTCTTTACCTCATCTTCATCCTAGTGCTAGTTAGCTCTACTTTCTGCTATCAATCACCTGTGACCATAACTACATGTTGTTCTTAATTAAAAGAGTCTCCTATAACAACTGTAATCATTTCTGTTATAGTTAGCATTTGTGTGTGTGCCTTCTCAAAGTGATTGATACCATTTTAATAATTTATTCCAGGCAGTGACTGGAGAAGTAGGCAATTTTCTTTTTACATAAGAGAAAAATGAAACCCTGAAAGGCAAAAATAACTTGACAAAGGATATGATACAGTCAGTACCATAAAATTCTGATTCCTCATGCTCAGTCTTATTAAATGAGGTACAAGGAAAAAAGAAAAGGAAAAACGAGATAAAAAGGTAGGAGGGAAAAAGGTGAGAAAGAACATGAATAAATATCTCACAGGGATTTCCAAACTCAATTTGGAGACTCATCTGATAAGTTTGCTTAAAATTAGATTCTGAGACAGATCTTTGTAGGTTTGAGTTAACTACCCAGACCTTCACTCCAAGTGATTCTGATGCAAGTGTTCTAGAATCTACAGGTTGCAAACCCACTAAGAAGATGCACCCATTGTGGCAGAAACTGGGCTATGTCTCTAGAACACATTTTCTCATAATCCTGCACAATATCCATAAATGTAAGAATTAATGTCTCTATTTTTACATGAAGAGGAAAATTCTGAGGTGAAAAGGAAATTGAAAATTCCTATAATGTGCAACTGAAAAAATTAGAATTCAATTCTTTTCACATGTCACTGCCCATCTTGGACTTTTTCACATTGTATTCTATGACTTCGGGGAAAGAAAGGGATGCATTCCCTCAGTGAGCACTATCACTTCCCAAGGACACAAGACCGCATTGAAGAATCTGTCTCTGGCCGACGTGTTAGCGGTCAACAGCTCTGACGGAAGACAACTGGGGCTAATGTCGGCCTGAGTGAATGGGTGGAAGAAAAAGGGAACAGAAACGGAATGAGGCAAAACCCAGGAAATAAGGCAGTGTTTGACACGTGCAATGGCTTTATTTTGCAGTTTAAAATTCAAAATGAGAAGTGCAACCATTATGTCAGTGCCAGCTATTAATGAGCAAATGACGTATGACAATAATTTAGTTCTATGAGAGAACAAAATCTTGGATTGCAATTGTTTTCCAGGTGAAGCCCACATCTCTGGATGTATTATCATCCCACCTTTCTCTGCTGATTCCTTTATTCTCTTTGGTGTCTGATCCTTCACTCCAGCTGTTTGAACAGAGCCACTCTTCTGTTTTTATAATCTTAAACAGAACTGTGCCTGAAAGCTACCTCTGTCAGGGAAATCCCTGATTAACTCAACATCATTCTCTATTTCATATCTTGTCCTTATGTCCAACTGACCTGCACTTATGTTTTCACATCTACTAATAGTAGGTCTACTATTTACTTACACACAGCTGTGTTACTTGTTCTATTAATGTATCTAAATCATAGCTAAATTTGTAAATAGATTTCCAGTTTCTGGAGATGTCTGAACATGCTAACACTGAGTTATATAAACTGCCTAACCTAATAACATACTATGTACTATGAATTGCTTCAATAAGCACTTACCGCTGAGAATAACAAAATGGCTGTAATTTTGTAGATTAATAACTCATCTGCCGGTTAAGTGAGGTTTTCTCCCCAAAAGATCACATTTAATGACTTCACTACTTAATAACCATTTGATGTTTTATATTTCTCTGAAACCAACTAGGAGAAGGAGTAGTAAAAAAGAATGCATAATATGGTCTTAAGAAACTTAAAATCTTACTGAAGATATCAAAGCAAACATATCTTTGTCCATAATTTTGGCACCAGTTACCATGAATCTGCAATCGTAACAGAAGAAAGAGGGAACAGTGTGACTTCAGGAGTCCTCTTGGATGACATAGGAACACAGCTGGATAGAATCTGAGTACAAAGGAGAAGAAACCGGGCCTAAAACACAGACAGAGATGAAAGGTGAAGACTTATCCTAGTGTGTCATCAGCCTAAACAGAACTTCACGTACGCAATGGGAACATTATGTGTGTAGAAGAGCTTTAAAATGTGAATGAGAAAATAAAAAATAGGTCTGCTATCAAATGACTCTGGCTCTGGAAGAGACCATAGGAGGAAAGTGAAAAACTTTTCTAGAGAGAGAGGGCTGAAGAACTTTGAAGACAGACTACAAACAGCCTGCAATTAAGCAAGCTAAAAATGAGACGGGTAACTATGGCAGTGAGTGCTCAGGAGATATGCGAGGAAGGGACGTGGCATGCAGAAAGCTTTAGAAAGAAGAAAAAGACTTAACAGGAAAATGTGGATGCAGCAGATTGTTGAGAAAAGTTGAAGGTAGAAGGGGGAAGCTACTCAAAAGATTTCCATCATTTTTGTTATGTGTAGCTGAGAACATCTCCAGGAGTGGGGCTATGATAGGAAAATGTCCTGGTTAATCGTGGTGACAAGAATGCCAGGGTGTCAGTGCCATCTTTATTGTCTACAGCAGTGGTGGCAAATGCACAGAACATGTACCGAAGCAGGCACACAGATCCTTGTCTGTTAGCACATGAGCCAAGGTGCTCCAGTCAAGCACTGGGCTTTGCAGTGTAGACATTTTGCAATAGTGATTTTGGGGCTGGGGTTTGAGCACTCAGTCTTTACAAGGTTCACCATCACTGTTTTACGATTATACTGTGATATATGTATTACACATTCTTCTTATATAATGAGATCATAAATCTTACACAAAGAGATAGCCAGTTTCTCCTTTAAGATCACAAAGTATAAATAATACAAAGACTAGGTATATTTAAAGCTCTAGAAAAAAATCCCAGTATCCTTTATTTTAATTTCTTTTTATGTTTCTAGAAGTCATCTGACTTGTAAAAGATTTTGCTGATTTGGATTGGTATTGTGCAATGTCTTGAAATAAAGAAGCACTGGTGTCAGTGACTTGGTTTGGCAGAGTTTAATAACTGACACACGCATCCTACAAGCAATAAGTATCTGCGAACTAAAACTTAATTCTCAGTCTAAATAACATATTTTAGCTTAAGAAACAATCCTTAGTTTGGCTGAATCTATCTGTGACTTTCTGTGTATCTGCAAGCTTTTCAACAATATGAGGCAAGTGAGAAACACTTCTGGTAGAAAGGTACTTTTTACATTTAAACTATCACTCAGCTATATTTTCAGTCTGCTTAGTTTTTTTTTTAATTTTCCTTAAAGTATTGGATTACTTTATTATGTTTTATTGTATTTGTTATTCATTTCAGGAAAAATGTCCAAACTGCCTCCATTTCAATTAGGTAGCAGATAAAAGGATCAATCAAGGCTTCTCACATTCCTATAGGCTAAGGATCAATCAAGGCTTCTCACATCCTATAGTTTTATGTGTATAGTATCAATCACTGAACCTCTTAAAGCAAAACTTATTGCAGTCATCTTCCTGGACCGCTACTTACCAATAAAGCTTCAACTGTCACTAATTATAAATGCTCCAAGAAATGGAGCAGGTCACTTTTTATGAAAGGTCTTACTGACTGGAGATTTTTAAGTTACTTGCCAGGAGATGACTTATGTAAAATATCCTGACAATCTACAGATGATTTGAACATTCACCTTTTAAACGATTTTATAAGCTTCCCTGGATCCGAGAAGAAGAAACCATCACCCTGAGGCTGCAGAGTCATATCCAAGAGATGCTTGCATTTCTTCATACTCAAAATGTCATTTCTTACTCGCTGTAGGTCGTCCTCCTCTTTTGTGCCCGTGCATGATAATGAGAAGGTCTCACTTTTGGGCGCACCCTCCCACTCCTGCCTAACAGCAGCACTGCGCTTGAAAACACCATGCTGGGGAGAACTGCCTTGGTACAGTTAAGATGAATGTCAAAACCAAAATTGTGCTTTCCCTTCCATCTTGTGATAAAGGGGAACAGCTGGCCTCATTAAGGATTCTGACAGTGGCTACCATTCCCTCGGAGAAGGCTGATTAGTTTTGGAGTCTGTTATTTAGCCAAAATACAAATTATGATCTCTCCAAAAAGACTTAAGTCTGGGCAAAGAATGCCAGTCAAGAAAATCGAAGAAATACACCGAGGCGGCAGCCTCTGCCCCTCGACATCTCTACTGTGAACTGTGTGGGCTGAGCAAGGGTGGGGACCCTGGTACCACAGAGAGCCAAAAGAGCTGTGATGCAAGATTGGCTCCGTCCTCTGCTGGCTGTCTTGGTTCAGGATATTTCGTCTCTCAGCATTGATGTGAAAAGTGAAGATGGTAGAATTTCTTCACAGGATTCTGGTCAGCTTGAAGCAAGACAACACAGACACAGTATCTAGAACAACTATCCGGTACATGCTTGTCATTTAATTAATGTTCACTGTATGTTATTATAAATGAACTTGGGAAAATGGTTTTTTTAAAAGCCCTAACCTGAGAACTTTAACACAGTAACTATTTCACAGAAATAATTACTTGTCTCCACCATGTGCTCCCTGAAATGAATCTTAAATGACACTCTTAATCTAAAGCATAGAAGTTGAGCTAATGTAGCTCCTCAATTTGACAACTGTCATACATGTTTCACCTCTACTCCCTGTCACTTCTCCTCCAGCCAGAAGCAAATTCCAGAAGTAATATTGCTTTATCCATAAATATTGCACCATGTCTCTTAAAAATGTGAATTTTAAAAGACAACATAACCACACAGTAGAGTCATCACACTTTTAAAGTTAATGAGTCCTTAATACCATCAAATATCCAGTCAGTGTTTAAATTTCTCCAATCGTCATATGGACCTTTTTCCATAACCATTTGTTGAATCAGTATCTGAATACGGTTCAAATTATGCAATTGGTTGATATGTCTTCTAAGATTATTTTAGTCTGTAATTCATTTTTGCCTTTTTCTTCTTGCAATATTTTTGTGGAAGAAATTAGATTGTTGGTATATGGGGGTTCCCAGTGCTACACTGTGCAGTTTGCGAACATATGGTATCTTTTAATCCATTCTTTAGTTTTTCTTTTCTTTCTGAAAACTGAAGGTCAGATCAAGAGGTTTTGATCAAATTGCAATCTAATCTTCACCACTACTTCTGTCAGTCTCTCTTTTTGTGGCATTAGCAGCTATTTTGGGTCCTTCTTTTGGAGCCATTATGAAATGGGAATTGATATTCTACCACTCATTCTCTATTTGTTAGCAAAAAGAATCCTACAGAAAAGAAAAACATCTCAAGTCTGATTGTCCTCAGGTACAGTGCACATAGAAAAAGCAGGAAAAAAGTGTTCCTCTGTTTCCCTTTTGTCTCAGAATGCTGAGTAGAAGGGATAGACTCTTCCATAGGTGATCACTGGGAAGTCTACTTTTAAAGTATCATTATATACTTGAGGATTTTAACGTAACTGATAGGGTTCAAACTATTACAGGTACCATTTTAAATGATAATCAATTTTTTTCTCTTTGATTAGTGAGAGCCTGATAAAGTTGACCCCCAAGTCCTTTTTTACAAATCTTTCAGCCTTCATGGGTTCTTTGCTTGGAAAGAAATCGAGCTTCTATACTTCTTGGATCAGTCACTTCTTCAAAGATCCCAGTTCTTTTCTGTGTAAAATGTCACTTACAAAGCACAGTCTGGTGGCTAGTGGTACACACTGCCACTGCAATTAGTCATTGTTTTTAGGCCTCTGCAGTGAACACAGGTAGGAAATATTGTTAAAAATAAAATATGCTGCAAATGCATACTGATACCATAATTCAATTTCAGGATCACAAAGCTTCTATCACCTGATTCATCTTCACTAATCTTCATCTCTACCTACCTCCTCCAATGTCCCAAATTCCAGTTCTCAGAAGCACCAACATAATCACTCTCTGCTTAATCTCACAATACTAGTGTTGGGATCACAGTATGATTATGAATGCCAGAAACATACTCACTGTGAATAATATATTCTTTTTCTTGTTGTTGTTATTGTTGTTAGAATATACACAGCTGGGTATGCAAAATCAAACTAATGGGTTTAAAAGTTGAAGAAGTTCTTCTATTATGTGGTCATGGCACTAATTCATTACAGAAGTTGTTTGCTTCAATTTGTTTTTTACTTTTAGAGATTTTTTTTTACATTTAATCTTTCTCTGTAATTATCTAAAATATCTATGTTGCTCCAAAATCATATCTACATGGTAAGACATGTTTAAAAAAATCCTAACCTATTTATTCATCCCTTCCTTCCCCTTTGAAAATCATTTTTTATTTAATGGGTTATGTTTTAATTGTGTGAATTTATGGGTTTCATAATTTGAGAATGTATATAGTGTGTAATGAGCAAATCAATCTAGTTAATATTTCCCTCTCCAACATTGTTTCAAAATTTTTGATTAACACATAATAGCTGTACATATTTACATGGTATAGTTTGGTATTTCAATGCACGTATACAATACATACCAGTCAAATCAGGATAATTAATGTTTCCATTTCCTCATTATTGCTTAGTATTTGCAGCCTTCAGGTTACTCCCTTCTAATTATTCATAAAATAGATAATAAGTTATTAGGAACTAGAGACATCTTACTGTGTAACAGAACACTAGAACTTACCAGTATCTAGCTGTGTTTTAGTATCTAACTTTTCTCTATGAGCCTCCTCCACTCTTCTCAGCCTTTAGATAACGCTATGGTGTATTTTGATAAACTTTTTATAGTCCATATATGACAGAGAACATGTGGTGCTGGCCTTTCTGTCTATGACTTATGTAACATAATGAGATGTTTCGTCTATTTTACTGCGGATGGTAGAGTATCATTCATCTTTATAGTGAAACAATACCCTATCACGCATACATACTATGCTTTCTTTATCCATTTGTCCATTAATGGGCCTCTAGGTTGATTCTGTGCCTTAGTTATTATGAATAGTGCATGAATATGCTGATGTCTCTATGATATACTAATATCACTTCTTTTGGATATGTACTCTGAAGCAACTGGTGTCATATGGCAGATCACTGTTAGTTTTTTAAGAAACCTCCACATTGGACCTGGGCCCCAGGAAATCGAGCTTCTGGCTAGCTACCAGTACACTGACCGAGTCCCGGAAGCTCCACGGCCTTAGTACAGGATGCCCAGCGACCTTTTCTCAGTTCGGGAGGCAGAGGCTGAGCTGGGGGACTAACCGCCCGGGAGAGCTTTCCCACTCCCTAGAACAAAGGACTACGGCCCAAGTTTCTTGGGCTCCAGGTCCCCAGGCCCAGCATCTGCCTTACAATTTAGGGAGCCAAGAGCCTGCAGAGGGGAGTTAGGACCCTGTGAGGTGAGTCCTGCCACCCCAAGGCGGGCTTGTGGAGAGTTGGCGACCTGTGCTCCAGGCAATTGAGCTTCTGGATAGCTACCAGGTACACTGGACCGAGTCCCGGAAGCTCCACCACCTTAGTGCAACACGCTCAGCGGCCTTCTCTCAGTTTGGGAGGTGGAGGCCAAGCTGGAGGCCTGACAGCCTGGTGTGGGCTGGCCTGGGGAGAGCTTAAAACCAGCACTCCCAGCGGTTGAGATCATACTCACCCTCTTGGACACGGGACTGCGGCCCGAGATTCCGCGGGCCCCAGTTCACGAGGCCCAGCTTCCACCTTTCAGTTTAGGGACTCAAGAGCCTTTGGGCAAGCCAGCGCTGCTCCAGGAACTGAGGGTGCAGGAGGTAACTTGCCACACATCCAGAGGAAGCTTTGGAACACTGCTCAAAGCAAGGAAATATAGAAAAATGACAAAAGGAAAGAACAAAAAGCAGGCTCAAAACTCCAGCCCACCCCAAGAAAGCTTAG
>PVJX010043222.1:0-13777 GCA_004027295.1 Dolichotis patagonum | reverse complement strand
ATTTATTTCATTTGATATCATTTCAGGTGTATGGCTTCTTTTTTCTTCTATGTACACAGCTTCTAAGCTTTCTTGGGGAGGGCTAGGGCTTTGAGCCTGCCTTTTGGTCTTTCCTTTTGTCATTTTTCTGTATTTCCTTACTTTGAGCGGTGTTCCAAAGCTTTCTCTGCTTATGTGGCAAATTACCTGTTACACCCTCGGTTTCTGGAGGGGCAGTTGCTCCCCCACAGGCTCCTGGCTTCCTTACAGTGTCCTAACTCCCCTCTGTGGGCCCCTGGCTCCCTAAGTTGTAAGGCAAATGCTGGGTGTGGCCACCCCGGAGCCTGTGGAATCTCAGGCAGGCCAGGCCGCTGTGCCTTGTCCCAGGCAGGTCTCCAGGAGGTTCCCTGCGAGTGAAGGGCCTACAGGTCCCAAAGAGTCAGGCCAGAATGTTGGTTTCTGAAAAGTTCCTGGTCCCAAACAGACCTGGCCAAGATGCCAGTCTCCACAATATTCCCAAACCAAACAGCCCGGGCCACTCTACGGGTCCGAGCATTTCCGGTCCCAAAGAGACAGCCTGAGATGCTGCTTTCTGGGAGACTTCCTGGGGGTGAAGGGCAGGGCTATGGGCCCAAACAGACCTGGCCCAGATGCCGATCTCCAGGCAGTTCCCTGCGGATGAACGGCGTGCTTACCAGTCCCAAAGAGTCGCGCTGAGATGCAGGTCTGCACAGACTTTTGATCCAAACAGCCCATGCCACTCTACGGGTCCGAGAGTTTCGGGTCCCAGATTTGAAATTTAGTATGGTAATTATTTGTGTTACATTAAAAATCAATCTTTCTTCTTTTAGCTAACAAATAATCATAATGATCTAGATGATGCGATGTGATGAACAATTGGTTGAAAATTTTCCCAGGATTTAACGGAAGTGCACTACTTAAACACATAAAAGTACACATTTCTTTGTGTTTATACAACATGTAAAATAAGGCATATACATGTTTATTGAAACATGCGCTTCTGATTCCATACCAAATAGTGCCATATTTTAGATTATCCCTTCCATGGTTAAATATTTACAAACTTATGTGAATAGATAGAGATAGATGACGCTGATGAATGAAAGAAGTGAAAGAACCTGGAGAGCATTTGGCAGTTACATAGATAAAATAGAGAATAACATCACACTCTTTGTAGTTAAAGGATGATATTTTAAAAATCAGGGTTGCCAGATTGGCTAGATGGATAATGACAGATTGAAAGAATACCAAGAAGCCGAGATCCACTGAGGTAAGGGCCCATGAAATCTGTATATAAAATTGATTCACATCAGTACGTGTTCCTTGGCATATGCTTAAAAGCATACTATACACAAAAAATATTAGACAAGGATTCAGCTCAGTAGCACCAACACCTGCCTGGCAGGTGTGAAGTCATGAGCTCAGTCCCCAGTACCAAAAAATCAAAAACAAAAACAAAAAAATAATTAAGATTAAAAAATCTGAGCAGATATTTCATTTGTCACCAACCAGAGAGAATTTTATTTGGACTCAGGATTCTGTACACTTAACAAAGAATAAAGTAAATACTGGGGGTATTCAAGAGTCATGACATAAATATAAAACCTATTGACCACAACTGTGAATACTTGTTTCTATCCTCAGAACCAAGGAAATAAGTGAAATGATCCTACCTTAACAGAGTATAAAATTAAGCCTCCCATGTCTCACTAATAATCTCATAGCGATTTAATTACCCAATATGTAAATATAAATAAACAAAATTTCCCACACACTACAAGAAGAATATATCAAATGTAAGTCATGTTTCTCCAGGGAAACAGAACAAATACAATGCATAGAAATTTATAAGAAAAGATTTACTATGGGAACAAGTGGTGCATGCAATTATGGAAACCAAGAAGTCCCATAAACCATCCGCACCTGGACAGCCAGGAAAACCAGGAGAATAACCCCATCTGAATGCAGAGACCCCAGAGCAGGAAAACTGATGGCGTCATTTTCAGGTTTGAACTGAAGGGCTGAGAACCCGAGGGACTGGTATACACATACTGGTGTCTGAAGGGCAGAGAATCTAGAGTTTGTACATCTGGGAAGAAAAGAAGGAGAATGATCTTGGGGGTTTTTTTGTTGTTTTTGTTTTCTCCAAATGAAATGAAAATATCATCTTAATGTTGCTCAATTGTTGAACCAAAAATCTGACTTGGAAAAAACCTACACAGGCTGAGAGTGAGTCAGATGTCACTGCTCACCTAGGCAAAATGGGGGTGACGCCTCAGTCTGAGGGGTTCTCTTGCCCAGGCAATGCACAGTGCATGTGTTAGTGCATGAAAGCATTCATCACTGTGCTTTTCTTCTCTTTATTTGTACAAAATATTATAACCATGGAGCCAAGAAAGTTAGTGATACCAGCAGTAAAGCTAAGGGGAAAACTGGAAGAACCAGGACAGAAATAAAGAAATCACTGCAAAACTTGGTAAAGTCCTTTATGACTGAATTCTAAATATAATACTTCGGACTTCAGAGCCAATTATTTGGTTCTCCAGTATTTCTTATGAGAACAATATGTTCAGTTCTTAAATTTTTCTGTGTTCGAATGTGAATTTAGAATGAATTGAGTTTCACAACTGAAGTATTATATATGTCATTTGGAATAAAGTAAAATTATGGAGGAAATAAAAAGATTAGTGGTTTCATACATGACTGTGGAGAACAATACAGTTTTAGGGCAGTAAAAAAAGTTTGTGTGATAGCATGACAGTGTGCATATGTCATTGTATATTTGTTTGAATACATACAATGTAAAACTCCAAGAGTGACCATTATTGTGATCTATGGACTTCGGTTGATAAAGATACGTCTGTATTTTAACAAATGTACTACTCTAGTTGGAGATGTGAAAAGTGAAGGAAGCTACACATTTGTGAGAGTGGGTAGTATTTAGGACATCTTTGTAAATTGTATTCAATTTTCTCTGTGAACATAAAGCGTCCTTCAAAAGTCAAACATCAAGGAAAAAAAATCACCAAACCATTAAGATCTTCCTCATCAGTATATATTTTAAATGTAAGTGGCTTAAGCTCTGCAATTATCAATGGGAAGTTGGCACAACGGGTGTTTTAAAAAATGTATTCCAACTATTTGCTTTCCACAAGATCCTCATTTTATTTAAGCGGACACAACTAGGTTTAAATTGGAAGTATGGAAACTATATGCCATGCAAATAGTAAGTTAACTATTAATGGCACATTTGCATCAGGCAATATAAAGATTGGACCAGAACATTTTGCAGTAAACAAATAAAATATTATAGATCATTAAAAGATACAAAAGATACAATTATACATGTATCAGACAGTAATAGAGCCCCAAAACTTATGAACCTAAAATTGCCAGAAATTCCAGGAGAAATAGACTGTCTTATAGTCGTAGTTAACATCCTCAATACACCACTTTCAGGAATGAAAAGACAACTCTACAAAAGTTCAACAAAAATAAGAAGAATTGGACAACACTATAAACCAACCAGACCAAACAGACATTTAGTGTGCTCCACTGCAAAAACAGAAGAACATACACATTTTGTATATATACGTGAAATTTTCTTTAGGGTCCACTATATTATAAGTTATTAAAAAAACCTCAGAAAATTTAATAAATTGAAGGAATGAAAATATCTTCTCTGAATAAAATATACTGGACGGGAAATCAGCAATAGAAAAAATGAATAATCTAAACTTTATGAAAATTAAAAATAATATTCATAATCAACCAATGAGTGGGTCAAAGGGTAGACAACCAAGTTAGTATAAAAATATTGTGAGACAGGTTGAAATGAAAACAAACAGCACCAAAATTTTTGGAATGAAGCAACAGTAGTGGTTACTGGACAATTTGTCATTATAACTCATACATGAAAAGAAAAATACTTTTTCAAATAAATAATCTATGCTTATGGCATAACTAAATAGATAAATGTACTAAATTCAAATTCAGTGAAAGATGTAAATAATATTAGAGCTAAGTGAAATGAAGGAAAAAAATTAATCAGTAAAATAACAAAAATGCTATATATCTCATCTGCTGCACAAACCATATAAACTCAACTCTTTTAATCACATCTGAGAGAAAACTCCAAAACAGGGACCTCTGACACAGAGACTCCAATAAAACAAAAGACATCCAAATTGGCAAAGTGAAAATAAACTGTTCCTATGCTGTACTAACACGACCTATGTATGGAAAATCCTGAAGAAGCTACAACAACACAAAAAAAAAAAATTATACATGAATAAGGCAAAGTTGTGGGAAACAGAAATAATGCAGGAAATTAGTTCTATTTTTATATACTAGCAACAGAAAAACCAAAAAATGATATTAAGCAAACATTTTCCATTTTCAAAGGAATAATATGTTTAGGAATAAAAGTAAGATATTGCTCAAAAAAATTTAATAAAATTTATTGAATACATACCTATTCCATGCCGAGTTATTGTAAGACATGTGTTGTTAAGATGGTAATACTGGCCAATACTAACTAGAAACTCAAGAAAAAATTTTCTATAATAATTCAAATGGTCACTTTTAGGAAGAATAAAATAATATTATTGATTTCATATACAATGTCAAGGGATTTCTGTTAGCCAAAATAATACTGAAAATAAAGATCAAAGTCAAAAAAATCATTTCTTATTTAAAAAACTTTCTACAAAGCATCACTCATCACAACAGTATAGCATTGTGTAAGGATAGACATAGACTAAGGCATGATTATTGAGAGTTCCAAAATAAATATTAGTGATTTTCCACATAGGAAGCAACATTGTACAACTGAAAAGAAATCATTGCTCAAATGATACTGGGACAAATGGACATTCACAGGGACAAGAAGAAAATTAGAACCCTGCTTTATACCTTTATAAAAACAAACAAGAACTGTAATGTTGACTGAAATATAAGAGCTAAATTTAAAACTCCTTCAGAAAATTTAAAGATACAGTTTCATCACTTTACTTGGCAAAGGATTCATAACTATAGTATCAAACGCACAGCATCATTTTCATATTATCCCAGTAAGATGATCATCATCAAGAAATCAAATAACAACAGTTTTGTAAATGCTACAGGGAAATGGGAACCTTTTTACTTTGCAGCCAGTACATGCACTTTGAAAATCCATGTGGAGATTCCTCAAAATAGGAAATTAGAAATTCCATTTTACCTAGTTAGTCCCCTTCTAGATATCTTTTTAAAAGAGTTAAGGAGATCTTATCATAGTGACATATGCATACCCATTATGCCACACAATTCATAATAGGTAAATCTTGAAAATGTCCCATAAATCCATTCTTGAATGAATAAAGAAAATGTGATATTTATACACAGCGGAGTACCACTTGAACTCAAAGAAAGATAAACGAGTTATTTGTAAGAAAATGGATGCACCTTGAGATAATAATTTTAAGTAAAATCAATCAAACACCCAAGCTTAATTATCACATAGTTTTTCTTCTCTTATGTGAGAAAATCAAAGTATAAAAAAAGAACAAAACAAAAGATAGATGATAGCAAATAGGGAGCTAGGCCATTCCAAAAAGTAAGGAGATCAAAAGACTCAGGTGGTTCACACACTAGTAATCCCAGCATTTAGATAGCTGAGGTAGGAGAATTACCATGAGTAAGACCCCAGCTTTGACTATATAGTGAGACACTACCTCACCAAAAAAAAAAAAAGGAAGTGAAAGAGTATGGAAAGAAAATAAATGTAATGAAAACAGAAATAAGGAAATTTAAGTTTTTCAGGTACATGCATAAATTTCCTAGAATAATGTACATGTTATATAATGCAATCATGTAATAATAAAATGAAAGAAAGAGAAAGAAAGAAAATGAAAGAAAGAAAGAAGAAAGAAAGAAGAAAGGAAGAAAGAAAGAAAGAAAGAAAAAGAAAGAAAGAAAGAAAGAAAGAAAAAGAAAAGCGAGGGTAAAAAGATAAAACTGGACCATATCAAAGTTCTGGAAAAGTTCTTTACAGACATTATTAATCCTTCAGAACAAATGAATGATTTCCAAATATTTGATAAATATTTTGTACCCTGAATATATAAATAATCCTTAGATTTTTAACAGCAAAAAGAAAAGAACCCAAGTAAAATATGTGGAAATACTAGAAAAGCCACATCACAAATTGCTAGTAAGCACATGAAAATATTTACAAGCCTGTTATTATAAACCTGAACATCAAACCACATTTACAAAAGAAAAAAGATACTATTTTAAATAACAATAACCAACAAAACAAAACAAAAAATTGAAAGTAAATATTGGTAAGTTTATGGAGAAATCAGCTCCTCACATGTCACTATTGAGAGTGAAAAATACTAGCAAAAATTTGAAAAAAGTTTTGAGAATTTATAAAATAAAAACATATATAGAATTAGTGTGTAACACAGGAACTCTCATCCAAGGTATGTACAGCAAAAGTTAGAAAACTGGTGTTTAAACAAATGTGTTCCAACAATGTACAGTCATCAAATCAGTAGAGATCAGTCACATGTCAATCAAAAGATTAATGCATAAACAAAATGAATTATACATAAGTATCTGGTTACATACATAAATATTTTTAGAATATATATGTACACACACATATATACATATTAAAAATACATATACACATGCTCATATACATGTAATGAACTTTTGTTCAGTCATAAAGGAAATTATTTAATACTGTACATGCTGCAACTTGTATCAGTCCCAAAAGCATTATGGTAGGTGAAATGACCCAGAAGAAAAAGGCCAGGTATGATATACAGTTTAGGTGATCCATCAAGAACAAAAATATCTACAGAGATTAAAAGTCAACTAGTGTTTGCCAGATTACAGTAGAGAGGAGAAATGAGTAGTGCCTGTTTAGTAGGTGCTGAATTTCTATTTGAAATTAAAACATTTAACAGTTATGGTGTTACACAACAGGTGACTGTACACATTAAAATAAGCTATTTTGTTTAATGTAAATTGCTTCCCCATTTAAGTAAAAATGACATTTTATATTTTTACTCATACAACTTTTCCCCATTCAGAATAGGTACTTGACTTTATTTGAACTTTTCTTAGAGAAATCAATCTCAATTGTTTCTCTAAAGCACATTTCCATTCTCTCTCTCTCTCCCCCCTGTCTCTGTAAAAAATACTTTTCTGTTTTCATGGATTATTTCTTATTCTTTAAGTTTTATTCTTAGCTTAAAGAGTTTTCCTTAACAGTAATCATCACGACTTCAACATTGCTACCCACAAAGTTACATTTGGCTTGACAAGTTACAAATATACTATATCTGTGTATCCATAGTTATAAATCATAAAATCCAATTTCATGATCTCTTTCTGCAACTATAAAAATGAAATTTTGTATGTGAACATGTATGTATATATTTTATATATGTACATACCTGTGTATATAAATATTCTAAAATTATGTATGTAAACAGATATTTATGTATGTAAACAAATATTTGCATAGAATGTATTTTGTTAATGTATTACGCTTTTGATTGACATTTGACTTATCTCCACTGATTTGATGATTGCATATTTTGCCAATGCATTTGTTTGAGCATCTGCTTTCTAATTATTGGTTTACAGACACCATGGGTGAGAATTTCTGGGTTATACATTAGTTCTATGTGTGTTTTTATTTTAAAAATTTCCAAACTATGTTTTTGAACCTGATTTATATCAAACACTAAATGTATTTTGTTATTGCTTTTGTAAAAGCTCCCTTGGACATTTATTCAAGATCAAATTGTGTTGTTCGGAGTTCAGTCACTAAAATACTATCAGATTAATAAAAATGCAACTACCAGCAATAAGGTGGTAATATAGTAAAAACTGTTTAACTCACACATCTTATAAATATTCAGTGCATCTATTTTTTTATTTTTTTAGTGGATATAAATATTATATTATCAACAATGGCTATGGTTTACAATTCATTTGGTCTCTTGAAAACACAGTTTATAATGATGTTAATGGGAATGACAAAAATGCTGCTATGTGTTAGAAATTCTTTAAGAAATGTAAAAACAAAAAAAACTCAATTATGTTTGATTTCCTATCTCCCATTTTATTATTTACAGAGACAAAATTCAATGAGACTTCTTAAGATTATTTCGTTCATCAAATGTGTGATGAACAAATGATGGTATCTATATATATTGAACAAAAATGAGAAAGACTATCTGAAGAGATAATTCTATTGTATACATTTAAATTATTTATCCAGCACAGTGCTTGCCCTGTAATAAACAGTAGATGTCTTGAATTATTTATAGGTTAGAAGACATTCCTCCAAGAATCTCTAAAGCAATTAGCTGAGAAAGCACTTTAACTTTGGAAATTTCAGCTATTTGTGGTATGGTATATAATAGATACTGAGGGTATCAGGACTCATTTTAGCACAGAGAAAGGCTACTCTCACAAGTTGTATGATCACAGATAATTTTAGAAAGCAGAATGTCAAAATGTAGAAACAGTCCTTTAGGTGTGTTGAGACCACTGCTGCATTGATGGCTGGCATTAGGATATATATGATAAACAGAAAATTAGTTAACATGTTCAAACTTCATTTAGATACTACAGATGGAGACAAAACGTAAGTGCATATACACTGAGATAGGATGTTGTGTCAAGATTTCTAGATTCTAGAATTCTAAAGGTGAATTAAATGAATACCTGTCATGAGAAAGATATGGTCCACTGGATATGATACAAATACATTGAAATAAACTATGATAAATAATCCTACATGGAAATAAAATCATTCAGTATTTTTCCAGATATTGCTTTCAGCAAATTCAAGCAAAAAAGTTAAGTAAGAGTTTCCTTCTTTTCCACTGGAAAATCCCACAGATCCTCATGGCAACAAACCAAGCAAGGTCTACTGAAGGCACTAACAGAGAGAGGGAAAAATAGCCCTTTTGAAATATCCTCATTCCATTCACCATTTAAAAACAAAAAACCATAGATTTTAGGACAAAAATTATTGAGTCTCACCTCATAGATAAGGAAGGCATATTTACCCAGTGTGGTTCCCCCTCATTTTCAAATGAGAGAGAAATTCTGAAACACTGTGTTTTATAAAAGACTTGAGATTTAATCATAAAAACACAGAATGCACATCTAACAATATCCCTTATCAGAGATCCAGTTACTGACATGCAGTTAAAAATGAAAGGGCTGTTAAGTCTCAACTCTACTTAAGGAGGCAAAGCTAAGGACATTAGAAGAACTTGAAGCAATGTTACTGATATCTATGGCAAGCATTACACAGGTCAGCTGTAGCCAAACTCGCATAGAATGCAAAAGGTTCTCATCTAATTTCTTGTTAACAAACAAAACTTTCCAAACAAAAATCTAAAGTAAGAAGAAAAAAGAGAAACCAACAGAAACAGTCAAAGTAAATGTCATATCCAGCTTTAGAAATGACATTGAGTTTGGAAAAGTAACCGTGTCAATATGGTAAAGGCAGTACAGGGAATAAGGAAGCATACGAGATCAGATGGACAAAGTGAGCATAGATCAGAAGAACATGAGGAATCAAAAGGAAGAACTGGAAACTAAAATCACAGAAATGAAAAATGCATTTAATGGTTGACATAGCCAAGAAAATAATCATTAAGTTTAAAGAAACATCAATAGAAATTTTCAAAACTGAAAAGAAAGAGAAAAATGCATGGAAAAACATGAAAATATCCAATGATTGTAGAAGAATTTTAAATAGCACAACATATCTATAACTAAAATATTTATATTCAAATTGAATAAATTCAAACCCCCAAAATTAATGTACTATTAGATTATTGAAATGTCCCAAAAAACCAGAAAAGGAAACTTCCATTAAAAAAAATAAAAATTATAGTTTTCTTCTCTTCAGAAAGTAAACAATGGAAGAACAAAGTCCAAATTTTAAAGTGTTACAAAAGGAAAATATCAAAGGAAAATTCTATAATGAATAATTCTGTAATGTAATATTATTGTTCACATGTGAAAAATAAAATAAGAACTTCTTTCAGAAAAATAAGGCATTCCTCTTTATGTGATCTTCCTTGTAAGCAATGGCAAACAATTTCAAATGGCAGCAAGATAATGTAATCCAGTGATGCAAATAACACAAGAAAGGAAAAAGCAGGATTAGACAAGGAATAAATGAGGGTAAAATGTAATGTTTTTATTGTTCTGATTGTTTATTTATGTAAAATGTAAGCATTTTTAATAAATGTTTACCTATTAGATGATTATAGCATATGGATAAATTACATTATTGGTAACAGTGCCATAGAAACAGTTGGGAGGAAAACAGAAGATGCTTTGATTGAAAATTTCATTAGAATTAATATTTAAGAGTCAGTGGTATTTGAAATGGATCTAGAATACTTAAAAACTATTATTTATGAACACTAGAACAAAAATGAAAAATAATAAAATTTAGCCAGACATATTTATGAGTGGTGCATGTTCTCAGAAAAACAAAATTTGGTTGAAACAATAAAGCACTAAATAATAGCACCACAGGAGAAAAATTGTAACTGTTATTGGAGGAGATGAAATAAATAATATAAAAGGAACACAGGACATAAAAAGAGAAAAAGTAAAAATTAAAAGAACTAGTGGAGCAAAATTAAATATAATTATATATATATAGAAGGCCAATGATATAACTATTACTTCAAAAATTAGTGGTCTAAATACACCAAAAGAGACAAATTATCTCACATAGAATATTTACAGACAACATCAGAATCACAAAACATGCACAAAATGGGAATACA
The DNA here is from genome assembly GCA_004027295.1 of Dolichotis patagonum. Lineage (NCBI taxonomy): Eukaryota > Metazoa > Chordata > Mammalia > Rodentia > Caviidae > Dolichotis > Dolichotis patagonum. The sequence goes on along the minus strand of PVJX010043222.1, from coordinate 2,948 downwards.
TACAATAAACAATATGTTCTCAGAGTATAATGAAACTAAACTAGAATCCAAAACAAATCTTAAATGTCCTAAAATATCTGAAATTGTACAACATAAATTTAAGTAATGTATGAGACAAAAGTAGATTCAAAATAAATTAATCATTACTTGGAACTAATGAGATAGAAACAAAACTTACAAGAATATCAGAATGCACTGAATAAGTGAGGAAAATTTATAGTATTAAACACATATTGGAAAATAAAAGGTATAAAGTGTAAAATCCAATTTTTTATATTACAAAACTATAAACTTAAACCTAAAACAAATAAAAACACTAAATAACACTCTAAAATATGTGCAATTAAAACTTTAATAAAAAAGGAAAAATAGAAAATGAATATTAAAACTCTAAGAAAAAATCAGTGCTAACAATCTTTCATAAAATTTGGAATTTAAAATACAAAGATCAAAAGAACTGACATAATATTTAAGATGGGCAGAAGGATGATTAGAAAAATGATGTGGAACAATAGAAGTAAGAAAAAATTGTGCATTCCACTTTCCATATTTCCAAGTATATCATAAAGTGTCTTTATTCAAAATGGTATGGTTTTGATGCAATAATAATTCTGTAGTTAGAATAAAGAGTCAAGGAAGAGACCTAAACAAAGATACTCAGCTGATCTAGGACAATGGAAGGAAAGAAAGCCAATAAACATAGTCATTTCCATAAATGGTGCTAGGATGGCTGAATATTTCTATAAAAAGAAAAACTGAATTTGGATCTCTATTTCACTCAATATACATAAATACTAAAATTTAATTAGTTATTATACTAGCTATGAAAGAAAAAATTGATTTCTTGGACTACATCAAAATTTAAAATTTTGTTTTATGATTGAAGCTACCATAAAAGTAAAAAGAAATTTAAAAATGGAAAAATGTATTCTCAAATCCTATTTTCAGATATGATAAAGAACGGATCATTCATCAATTGAAGAAAGAATGTTAAATATATGGGAAACAATTTTATAGTTCTTTGGTTGTGGATTTTAGAGAAACAAACTTAGAGATGGTTCTATATCCATTCCATGGAATATTATTCTGCACCAAAAAGAGGAAAGTACTGACTCACTCTGGCAGGCAAAACTCTTGAACCAGTTATGTATGCTAAACAAAAAAATCATGGAAGTCTATAATTCACACTATAAAAAATATCTAACAGAGAAAGTTCATAGAGACAAAATGTAGATTATGTGTGACTAAGATTAATTAGGTGTTGACAATGGTGTTTGATGGTGTGTAATTTCACTTTCAGATGATAAAATATTCTAAATATGTACTTAAGTAATGGTTACACAACTCTGTGCATTAGACTAAACTTAAATTTGTACATTTTGCAGGAATCAATGTTATGCAGATAATATGACAGTAAAGAGGTTTAAAAATAGACTGGATGAAAGTTATAATCAATACTCAGCACTAGTTTTAATGGTTATATATTAGCTAACAGAGCCAGAATTCCTGAGATACACTGAATTCTGAAATCAGAACATCATTGATATCTGATTTAAGGCCACAATTGCATTTTATCAGGGTAGCATTGTGAATCCTCAAAAATCTAACTTTCCAAAGTACAGAAAATGTTAATGAATCAGGAAGTATATTCCAATCATATTTTAAACATTTGCTTTAAGCCTGTGTGTTTTTCAGCTTGTGTATTAGAGGTGGGACTAAATACAGACTGAATCTGTTGATATAGCACAGTCCCGACACCCTACATTCACTCCCCAATTCTGCACCAGGAGGGGTTTAATTAAAGTTACAAAGGAAAAAATAATACACAATTAATATAAACTGTAGTAACTGAGAAGGGGTCAGTCTATATGCACTTGTATCAATATAGTAAATGACAGAATTTACTTGTGATAGGGAAGAGATTATTGCACTTTGGGTTGTATGCAGGGAATTTTTATCATTATGATCATTCTGGTTTCATCTGGAGAGTATGTTTTAGAGAGATGTCTTCAGAAAGGCAAGTTGAGAAGGGGAGAATTGAACAGTGAAGATTAGTTTTCAGCTTGATAGGCTTGGGAGCTGCAGAGCAGGTTAATAAAGCATAATTCCCCTCGTGTCTATGTAAATGATGCAGCCTTCACTTTGGGATTTGTGTCTGGATCCTGGCTCCTTCCTCTCTTTTGCTATTGCCTTGTTGTGTTTCCTATTAGGTGAGCAGCTTTACTCCACTCTACTCTTCCACTCTGATGTTCCTGCTTTGTAGCTAGCAAACCATGGATGGATTCTATAAAACTGGGAACCAAATTAAATTATTTTCTTTTTTCATCTGTGAGTCCTGAAGTAGTCTATCTTAGCAATGGGAGAGTTGATCGATGTGGTTTTCTTAAATATATGTTTGGCTTTTTTTTCTCTTGAAGGATAGGCATGCTTTGATTCTGTTTCCTCCACTAGGTAAGAATAAAAATTTACACCTAATTCTATGCTCTGCCAAACTTCCTTTTCCTTCCTTCTCTTTCTTAATTATGCTGCTTTTGTCACTTTCTCATCAATGAGACACAGTACCTGACAATCACAGTGTAAAGAAGGGAAAGTTATTTGCCCCATAGTTTCAAAAGTTTCAAACACTTCACTCAGTCTGTGATTGGTTGGCTCCAAAACCAGAGGCCACATGGTGGAAGAATCAAGCACAGGAAAACAGCTTATGTCATGGTGGCCAGGCAGCAGTGATGAGAAGGCAAAGCCAGTGGGAGAATCGCAGCCTAGGTCATGCCCTCTAGGACCCACATTTTCTGCCAAAGCTTCATTCCCATTGTTTTTTTCCCCAAACCTATTTTATTTCATGAAAGAAGAGGGGAAGAAGAAGAAGAAGTAAAAAGAAGAAGAAGAAGAAGAAGAAGAAGAAGAAGAAGAAGAAGAAGAAGAAGAAGAAGAAGAAGAAGAAGGAGGAG
>PVJX010043221.1:0-13787 GCA_004027295.1 Dolichotis patagonum | reverse complement strand
GGTTGCCCCATGACTTGATCTTCTGCTGGAAGACTGGAAAGTAGTGCAAACAGGAAAAGATGGTGGAAAAAAGTTAGAACAAGTTGGGGCAGGTGAAAGGCCCAGAGAAAAAGCCACAGTTGGGTAAAGGTTGCCTGATCCTAGGACACAGGGCTTACTTTACATGCTAGACCATCCTTCTCCATATTAGCCTAACTCTGCAATACACAGCAAGGTGCAGGTATATATATTTGTACAAAAAAGTGAGTCGGTAAAGCTGAGTTTCAAGACCAGTATAATTGTACCTCCTCTGTGCTGTGCAGAAGTGGCTATAAGAAAGAAGGATTTAAATTCTGAACTTTTCAAAATGTTTGACTTCCAGGGAGTCCCGTAGGGAGGGCCTTTTTGTGGCACCCAGAGCCAGTGTCCTGCCCATCCACTGCAGTGATTAATAGTGTCTAGGTAACTAAAATGGAAAAGAGTGGGGTAGCTTACATACTATGAGAGCACCTCAAACCTAACTCACTGTGTTGCACAAACACAATAGAAAGCACTGGACAGTGTGTTTGATCTTGGTTTCTTGTCTGCCCCAAAACCTACCCCCTCTTCATTACTGTATCTCTTTGGACTTTGTAAGACTTTACTGAGTCAGTTAGTCACTGTTAAGTGGCCTAGTTTGTATAAATACAATGTGTTGGGGTTTTTTCCATGTTGTTTTATTGTCTACAAAATTCTCTTTGTATAAAAGGAAAAATAGAGTAACTTTGGCAGAAAGATCTACAATAGGCAAAAAGATCTGAAAAATAAGTTGAGAGGAGGGGGAAAATTTACTTGATGTAGGGATCTAGAACTGACATTTTTTGTGTTCCCTTTTCCTTTGTTCTCTGTTTTGGACCAGTTCTGTTCTAAAAACTTGACTCCTGTCTTCTCCCTCAAAAGAAAACCTTCACACCTACACGCACATATGTAATTCTTGGTGTATCTCAGTAACTCTTAAAGGACTTACATAAAAATCCCAGGAGAGCCCTTGTCTCTTGTTCCCAACCTCCTGAATCAAGACTGTTACTTGACACAGTTCGTACCAAGCATGCCACTGTTGTTTGCATGGATCAAGCCTACTCAATCTGTAATCCTAGAGAAGCAAGTAGAGGCCTTCTATGTAAACAGTGGAATCAAAGGACAAGGAGAGGGAATATATATTCACTCAGAAACTTTTTCCCAGGCACAAGGAACATATGTCAGAGTGGACACAAAATTGTTTAATAACAGTATGACAAATATAACTCCATGCTTGCTTTCAAAAACCAAAGCTTTGCATGAAATCTTGCATATATTGGGAAGAATTAAGGGAAAGAGTGTGGGAAAGTATGTATCTGTCCGTTGTTTCCCTGATTCCTTAAATGTGGAGACTAAGCTCCTTTGGGCTTCGATGATTTTATCACTGAGGTATTAATTTAATAGTTGATTTTGCTAAATCTTTGCCATTTACTAATCATTTTGTTCATGCTAAGACACATGAAGGCTTTTCCCTACCCTTCTCTGTTTCTTGAGAAAATACGATGAATGAAAATATATTGGTATTCTAAGAATGATTTATAATTTAAAATGTAATAATATTAATTCCACTAATAGCAAGTAGCATTTATCAAAGGCCAAATCTTGCCCTTACTGTACATTATGATTTCATTTAATCATTACAACATCCCAAAGAAATCTGTGTGATTATAATTCCCTTCTTAAATATGCAGAAACTAATACTTAAAGAATTTAAGTAAATTATCCAAGACCAACCAGCTAACATGTTTGTTCCAACCCAAAGTTAGGTTGCAAAAGTTCAACCATCTAGCAGTAGCTAAAGGTAGATATCAGGACCCCAAAGACTTCTGTCCTCAAAAACATCACAGAGAATTTGAGTAAGTTAACGGAGAAACTTAAACAATGTACAGAAAGTGGGTTTGACCAGAAAGCGTTAAGAATGAATTTTGACCTTCTGTGTGGGTTGCAAGTCTGAATTCTGATCTTCTATACTTCTATAAAAGCGCTTTAAGTTTCACTCATATGGAAAGGAGAGAAAGTTTCCATGTGGTTCTAGTAGTTATTTATTTTGGGGGAACTCATCAAAGACAATAATGATGATATAAAAACATAACCATCGCTTATTGACAGTGAATAGTCATCCTAGTCCCAGTCCTACTGTGGGAGGCAAAAATTATCAAAGAAAATAACTCCTTAGTATAAGCCACCTGCCCCTTCTACCACTTCTCCTACAGAGAGATCTCTGACAACTTCCAGAAGGCACCTCTACGGTTGATATCGTGTAAGGCAATATTGTTCTCTCTGGAGCCTCTTAAGAGTGGAAAGATTTTCTGAAAATGGAATAAAAATGAACAAATCCTAAATGAGAAGTGATTTTTACTTGCACAATGCTATCGTAAACATTTGCTGATCCACCAGGTTCAACAAAGATCTGGAGACCCAAATGTGAGTGACCTTGAGATAGTTTTTTTATTCCCATTAAATGAAAACAGTAATGATTTGAACAATTGAAACAAATTGCATTTGTTTTAAATGAGGGATTTGAGGGCAGGAGTGTAAAGGTAAACGATTTGATAGTCTGTGTTATTTCAAAGACCTAAGATATCTAATTAGTCCTCTAGAGAACTGATAACTTCAGATTTGCAGCGTTTTGTGTATTTGTTTGTTCTGGTTGTGTTTCTGGTTGACTGCTTAATTAGCCTCTTGTAGGCAACAGCAAGCAAGAAATTGCATACAGAGTTTATTTTCAGAAGTAGTTTTGGCAGAGCCTCTAGATCTCAGATGGAAATTTACCTTTTGTAAATATAAGGAGATTAATTAATAATAGCTTAAATAATGTATTACTTGTCTCACATAACAGCAAGTCTGAAACTAATTTGCCTAGAGTAGGCAAAGATCCCCAAAATTACTACTTACTCTACAAAACCTCCTTCTATTTTTTTTATTATCTTCATCATCTGGGCTTCACACCTGTGCTGAATGCCTCTTTGTTACAGGATAGTTGCTAAACAGCCTGCCATCATGTCTGAGTTCCAAGAAAGAAGAAAAGGTCAAAGCTGTACCTGCAGATTTCAACTTGTATTTCATTGGCCAATACTATTTGAAAGCCACTATTAATTTCAAGGAAGACTAGGAAATCAGTATTTTGTTTATTGTTGTTTATTAGTAACCTCTCTAGTAGAGACAGAAAGAAGAGAAACAGGTTTGAAATGAAAGATTAAGAGTATTTGAAACTCTTCTCAACTACAAAGAGACGCATAGACTGTTTTTTTTGGAATAAAGCTTTTAATTTTATTTTATATTTTAAGGAGATAAGGGTGGTAGAATTGGTGGTATTATGAACAACACAAAGGAGTAAATATGGTGTGTGTGTTTGTTTGTTTGCACATAAGAAATAAATATGTCAGGGGGAATGAAGAAGCCTGCACAAGTGTATGCTAGCTGAAGTGAATTTAGCTCAGAATGTGACCAAATCTGATGAGTGATACTTCAGGTAGTACATAGGAACAGCTCAACCAAATCTACTATTTATCACTTTACTACTACTACCAACGTGATAGTTCTATATCACGAGAAAAAATTTTTTCTTTTCTTTATTGTTTTGAAGATAGTAAAATACAACAGAACAAGACAGAACAAAGCCAACTGAGACAATGCAGTGAAATTGGTACAGAACGTCATAACAGGTTACCAGGATAACAGTAATAGGTACCATAGTATATCTCATTATCTTCACAATAGTTGTCCTTTCAATAAGGTACAGCAAAATTAAACCAAATACAGAACATTGCAGAACTTATCAAAACAGAATGTTGAATAGAGCAATACAATTAATCAGAACAAAGCAAAATAGTGATGACAATATTTGCTTTCAAAGAGATGGTAGAAGGAAATCCCCCCTATTTGCTATATTGCATACAGTCAACCTCCCAAGAGATGCTCAGACCTCTGGCTCCCATTTGCTAATGGGGGGGTGTTTGATTCTCACGGCGAGCAAGTTGCTTTCTTTCCCAGCACCCAGGTAAGCTCACAGCCTCTTACCAGGGAGGTGAGTGAGTTGCTTTCTCTCCCAGCACCCTAAGTTCCAACATGGCAGGATCTCTGGAGACGCTGGCTGGTTCTCCCCCTGGGGTACCCACCGCTTGCTTGAGCCATGGCTGCTTACCAGGGAAGCAAGCGGGTTGCTTTCTTTCCCAGCACCTGAGTTGCAACATGTCAGGATCTTGGGAGACACTGGCTGGTTCTCCCCCTGGGGTGCCCGCTGCTTGTTCAAGCCACAGTTGCTGCGTGGACCATTTTTAAGCTTCTTAGATGTGTTTTAAAGGAGAAAGCACAAAAGAGACTAAAGTTGTCAAAATTGCAGCATAAGGGCCGGGGATTTAGCTCAGTGGCTTAAGCGCCTGCCTGGCAAGCGCAAGGTTGTGAGCTTGATCCCCGGTAACAAAAAAACAAACAAACAAACAAAAAAAAAAACAAAAAAACATTGCAGCATAAATATATCTCTGGTATACATACAAAATGATTTTGTGCAACTGTAATCTCAGCTGTCTGGGAGACTGACACAGGAGGTTTGCAAGTTCCAGCCCAGTCTGAGCAACTTAATGATTACCAAGACCATTCTGAAAGTAAAAAAAGTGAGGATGGAGCTCAGTGTGAAACCTCTAGGTTTCTGTCTTCTCACTGCCCTAGATTCCCATGGAAAGCCCTGTTCATGAGCCTCACAAGCTGAAGATATTGAAGGGAACTAGAGACCTTTGCTCATCGATATTGTGAGAAAAAATAAATAATGACAGTCTTTATCACATACAGCAGAAGAAAGGAATCTGAAATCAAAAGGACAGAGAAGACTCCTGAAAAAGTCCATACATAAATAGGAGATAATTTAATGATGTCCACAAAATAAGGAAAGACAACCCTAAAATGCAGAAAGATTATATCTTGAGTGGTAATTTGAAGAAAATCACAAATTTTTGCTTCTTGTCTTTCTCCAGTGAATGTCTTTCCTAGATTCTCTTAGGACTACATGGCCCAGCCCAGTAGCCAAGAGCCACAAGGAGCCACTGAATCCTTGAAATGTAGCTGTCCTTGCGGAGATGTGCTGTGGTTGTAAAATGCATACACATTTCCAAGGCTTTGTGTGGAAACATGTAAGCTATCTCATTAGTAATTTTTCCCATTGGATACATGTTGAAATGATAATATCTTAGAAATACTGAATTTTAGAAACATTATGAAAGCTAATTTCACCTCTCTTTTCTTTAAGTTTTTTACCTGAGCTACTAGAAATTTTTAAATTGCCTAGGTGGTTCCTAGGTGTGGCTTGTGTTATATTTTTATTGATCTCTGTTGGTCTACAATGTTGATGTCTCACAAAAGCTTATGTGTAACAGATGCTGCTATATCCTGCTCTGAGTGTCCTTAGCCCATTTCTTAGTTTACCAACAGCAGCCTCCAGGGACAGTTATATGCAAGTCTGCATTTTCCAGTTTCTATCTCTAAGGCCATCTCTCTACCCCTCTGCCTGAAAACTTTAGCACTCCCAGAGCTTTCCCAGAGAAGCTTGGAAGTAGCCAAGATTTAGCATTCTAGGAGCAATCTTTGACCAGTAGAAGATGCTAAATAAGTGCCCTGTCTTCCACAGATGTTCAGCAGCACAATTTTAAATCATGGCCACACACGCTTTTGGAGGGTCCCAGTAAAACAGTCCTAGTTGCCAACAGCAAAAACCTGCCATTCAACATAGACTGTACTCTTTGTCTCATGTTTGCCACTCCCTCCCCTATGCTTCCTGGGATCACCCATCTAATAAACTGCCTGCATCCACTATTTGTTGCAACTCTTCTCTAACAAGGCCCACACTAAGACAGCAACACAAATATTTTCAAACTCCCTTGCTATAGGACCCATGCCAAGCATGCTTCGATTTGACAATTTCTACTTAGTTTTTTTTCCTGGGCTATTATCAGAAAGATACTTAATTACTAGTTTTTTCTATCAATTCATTTAGGACCTCATTGTCAGTGGTTCTTTTTAAAAAGATTCTATTCTAATTAAACAAATAGCTGATCATTTGAAAGAGTTTCATTATTTTTTTTCCTTTCCAAGTAATTTGCTCACATTTAAGCTGTGCTTATGTGGCATTGTTTTAATTATCAAGTCATTAAGGATGTTGTTTTGGCTCTTTGAAATATTTTGCTTTGCTTTGGGCAGTGGCAGTTTCTTTTACCTCACAGATTCAAACTCCACAAGACTATTAAACACGTTTCTCATTGGGTCTGCAAGAAAAGACACAACTAGCAAGGCGGAAGGTTTAATGGGGGACAGCCACATCTCCTGGCATCTACAAGCAAGGGCCAAAGAGTAGAGACATCCATAAGGGGTTCTGGGTACCTCCACTTGCATCCTAAGCTTTGTTGTCTGGTCCTATACCTTAGACAATATAAAGTAGTAAATATTTTTTCTTAATTTTTTAATTTAAAATATTTGAGCGCCCGACAAATCCACATTTAAATCCTGTCTCTGCCACTCACTATTGGGACCTTCATCAAATCACTCATCTTTCTGAGCCTCAGCTTCCCCGTGGAATGGGGGGAGGACAAGAGCTATCACACAAGGGCCAGGGATTTAGCTCAGTGGCATAAGTACCTGCCTGGCAAGTGCTAGGTCATGAGTTCAATCCCTGGTACAAAAAAAAAGTGCTATCATGCAGTGAGAATGAGAAGAATGAGAAACATTTCTCCACAGCCTTGCACTTAGGGCAACCTTAGATTGTTTACCTTGCCTCTAAATAAAGCATATGCAAAGCATAGGCAGTGAAAAGTTTTTAAAACTTATGTTTTCAACCAAGCCTACACTTTTTATAAAACTTTCTGGTATTTCTTCAGTGTTTTTAAAGTAGCAGTCTGGGGAATATCCTGAGACTCTCTTGACTCCAACCCTGACAAAAATAATTCCTATATTTCCAACAGCTCTTTTCATCAGTTCATAGGGAGCGTTGGAAAATATGGGATTTGTCTCACACCACTCATCCTTTCTCTATTCTCTTTCTTTCTTCTTAACCAGCTCCACATTCACTTCTGCCTTGAGCCTCCTGCTGCACCTCTCTGCAGCTCTGGAGTCCCCCGTACTCCGTCTTTTTATCTTGTGTCTGGATATCAATATTCATGTGGAGAGTCATTTCAGGAACCAGTATTTGTTTCAGCCTCAGAATCCTCCTATTCATAATCTCTCTAGGAGATTTTGAATGTTCCCTTCAAATATCTTAGTACTAGACCCTGGAATCTACCAAGCAGAACTATTGGATAATGTACCTAGCAAAGTCCCTGGCATACACTGTACACAATAACAGTTACCGCTATTCTCCTCTTGTAACTTTAGTCTTCTTATCAGAGATTTCAGGAAGTGAGGGCTCTATTCAGTGTTTTATTTAACTAAAACTAAGTACCAAGTACAAGCACCTACAAAGCATATAGTACTTTACTAGATCCTAGAAAAACATAAGAGAAGACTGACAAAGAAGCTTTAGATATACACCCTGCCTTTTCAGAAATTTGCAATGTAGTTGAATGTAGTATAGAAGAACATATTGAGTCTTTGATTTAAAATGCTATTGGTTGATTATACCTATAAACTCCCAAATATTATCTTAGCCAGCCTCCTGTCACACTGTCAGTTCTCTTACATGAGGGTCAATGACAGGGACTGGAGATTTGTGTGATTTTATCTTTTTTTATTTTAAAGAGAGAAAAGAAAATAAAAATAGAAACAATGACAGAGAGCTTCAAAACAAGATGATAAGAAATTAACAATAGTTAATACAATGCATATTGTTGTCTTCAAAGTAGATGCTCAGATTATAAGATATGGGCATATAAAATTAATCAACTAATATAAGCACCAACAGACCTTTTCAATGAACTAAATGGAATTAGTAGTATAATTATGTCAGCTATCATATGTATTTTTTCTTTTCCCTTTCTTCATTTCTCTTTTCCCTCATCCCAGTTGTTCTTTCCTTGTGAGCAGCTTTCCACTTTCTTAAAATCTATTGGAGATTTTGTCATATTTACTCTTTTAGTTTCTTACACTATAGAGACAAGACAATGCTTACATGTGAGTTTGATTTATTTCACTTAAGAATATGGTCTCAAGTTGCATCCATTTACCTATAAAATCATTGAGTTTTTTTCTTCTTTATAACTGAGTAATATTCCATTATATAAAAATACCACACTTTGATCAGGACTCTTGCTTCCTGTGGGCAATCAGCTTGGGCAGGGAGAAACAGCCAGACCCACCCTTTGTATGCTTGCCACTATTGGGAGCTTGTCTCCTGTAGGCAGCCAGCATGGGCAGGGAGAAAGAGACAGACCTGCCCATGTGTGCCTGCTACCATTAAAGTGCTTGCCTCCTGCAGGCAATCAGCACAGGCAAGGAGAAACAGCCATATCTACCATTGCACACCAGCTTGGTACACTTGCTTTCCTCACATAATGATCATGAGCAGGGTGAAACACCCAGATATGGACCCACAGGACACCATTGGAGACACTTCCCATGAGCAGTGAGCACTGAATCAGGAAAATGTGCTTCTGTGTGCCTGCTGCCATGAGGGGAGTCCAGGTGTAACCATGCAGACATAGAAAAGAATCAGCCCCACCACCATGCATACATGGCCATTGGGGAATCCTTAGTGTTGTCACACAGGCATAGAGAAGCCCACCTCATGCCCCACTGCCTCCCCAGGAAACTGGGTTCAGAGAAACCCAGGTGCCTGGCCCATTCCCCTACAATGTGAAGGGGCAGAAAACGTTGGGAGTACCTGGGACTCCACAACCAGCTTGTCTGGCAAACCCAGGAAAATGTCAAGACAAAGGAGCAAAAGACAATCTCAGACCTTCAGCTCTTATAGACATGGAAGAAAATGGAAGGCACACACCTGAAATCTCTGAGAGGATAGCAACTGAAGTAAAGAAACAACTTCATGAGATTGTAAAATTAATCAGATCAAAAATCATATCTCAGATAAAAGAAATCACAAACATAATGAAAGCATTGCTGAGCATATCTAAAGAAGACATAGATTTTAAAAAGAGGAGCATAGGAAAATGATGGAAATCTTGAATGAACAATATAGGAAGGAAGTACAATGAATGAAACATATTCAAAGAGATATATAGGAAATTAAAAAGTCAGTTGAAAGCTGCCAAAACTGCTTGAAAGAGACTGAAGATAGACTTTCAGGTCTTGAAGACAGGATGGCAGCTATTAATCATGAAAGAAAAGATCTCCCAAATATGAAAAGGAACCAGGAAATAAAAATTTAATGGCTGTAAGATGACTCAAAGAAAAATAACTTAAGAGTGAAGTGTGCCAGCAAAAAAGCTGAGCCAACACAAATGGCATAAAAAGACTATTTACAAAAGTAACAGCAGAAAACTTCCCAAATACGGGGAAAGGAGCTGGCATACAGGTATGTGAGGCATAAAGAACTCCAATTACCCATAACTAAAATAAATCTACTCAGACATATAATAATCAAGATCCCAGAAATTCAGCACAAGAACAGAATATTAAAGGCTGTTTAGAGAAAAAAAGCAGATCACCTATAAAGGAAAACGCAACAAAATCACAGCAGACTTCTCAACACAAACTATCAAGTCAAGAAGAGCTTGGAGTGAAGTATCTCAAGTATTGAAAGAAGACAACTTCTGACTCAGATTGATGTACCCTGCAAAGCTATCTTTCAAAACTGATGGAAAAATAAGATACCTCCATGATAAAGAACAACTGACGGAATTCATGACCACCAAGCCAACCCTACAAAGAGTAATGAAGGCTATTCTAGACACAGATAAAGATGACCAAGATTCCAGGAACCGCAGTAGGCAGGAACTGCTAAACAGGACAGACAATTGGCTGGAGGGGAAAAGAGGAAGACCAATAGCAAGAGAAGAGCATGGCAGAGATGAGCCAATGCATGCTGGTTGTAACCATTAATGTAGATGGCCTCAATTCAACAATAAAAAGAAACATGGGGAGAGTGGATCAAGAAACAAGAGCCATCAATATGCTGCATACAACACATTTAAGTTGAAAGAAAATTCACAGACCAAAAGTCAGAGCAGAGAAAACATGCAACAGGGAGCCAGAAAAAAGCAGACATAGCTTGCCCATCAGCTGCAGAATGGATAAGAAAGATACGGAATTTTTATACAACAGAAAGCTACTCTCTCAGTTAGAACGACATTCACAAGGTCCTTGTAGGTAAATGGATGCAACTGGAAATCATGCTTATGGGTGAAATGGTTTGGACTTCTAAACTTTGAACATCGTGTTATTTCCCTAGCATAAAAAACAAAAGGGGCTAGTGGGATAAATGTACAAAGGATACTGCGAAAGTGACAAAGGAGGAAATGTCTAAAAAGGGAAAGCGGTAACCATTGCGAATTTCCAATTACCTTGTTGTGAATTCCTGCATCATTTTCATTGTTTTGTTAGGTTTGGTTTTATTCTGTTTTGTTTTGTTTTATTTTGTTTGATTTAATTATGTCTGATGATATAGACAGCTATTTTGAAGAAAACAAGACACATTATTGTAGCCATTGTTGATTTCCTATTATCTTGATTTGAAGTCCTGTATCACTTTCATTGTTCTGTTTTTATTGGCTTTATTCTGTTTGGTTTTATTCTCTTTAAAATTTAAAAAAATAATTTTAAAAATATCACATCTTTTTTATCCATTCCTCAGTTGATGGCCATGTGAGTTGTTTCCAAGATTTAGCTATTACAAATTGGGCCACTATAAATATGGATGCACATATATTACTGTAGTATGATGTTTTTAATTCTTCTGGGAAAAAACCCAAAGGGAAATAGCTAATTATGGTTTTCTGAGAAATATCTATACTGATTTCCATGATGGTTCTACCAGTCTACATTCCCACTAACAGCAAAGGTTTCCTTTTTCCCCACAGCCCTTCCAGCATTTCCTATTGGTTGATTTCTTCATGGTGGCCATTCACTGGGGGGTAAGATGTAATCTCAGTGCTGTTTTAATTTGCATTTCTCAAAGGACGATTGTTTTTCAATTCTTCATATGTTCCAGATAAAAGTCCTTTGAAGGACAATTGGCTAAAATTTTTTCCCACTCTGTGAGTTTTCTTTACACTTCGTTGGTGACGTCTTTCAAAACTGTTTTAATGAGATCACATTTGTTGATTCTTTGAAGTACTTCCTGTGCAGTTTGTGTTTTTGTTCCTGAACTCTCTGCCTTCTTTTATGGCTTCAGGGTTTTTACTTCCTTTCTCTTCGAGCAGATTTAGTGTCTCTGTTTTAATACGTAGATCATAGATCCATTTTTACTTTAGTTTAGTTCATGGTGATAGGCACGGGTCTAGTTTTAGTCTTCAGCATGTGAGGACTGGGGATTTAGCTCAGCAGTTTAAGCTCCTACCTGGCATGCACAATGTTAAGAGTTTGATCCCCAGTACCAAAGAAAGAAAGAAAGTCTCCAGCACGTAGAGAGCCAGTTTTTCCAGCACCATTTATTAATGAGGCGATCTTTCTTTGAGTGAACATGTTTGACAACATGGCCAAATGTAAGGTGGCTGAATGTCTTTGTAGTTGTTTCTGCATCGTCTAAATTGTTCCATTGATCCTCAGGTCTATTTTATTGCCAGTACTATGCTGATTTTATCACAATAACTTTGTAGTATAATTTCATGTCAGGGATTGTGATGCCTTCTGCCTTGCCTTTGTTGTCCAGGATTGCCTTTGCTATTCTAGATCTCTTCTGTATCCAAATGGATTTGAGGAATGTTTTCTCTAAATCTGCAAAGTATGCTAATGATATTTTGATTGGGATTGCATTAAATCTCCATAACAGTTTTGGGAATTTGGTCATTTTCACAATGTTGGTTCTTCTTATCCATAAGCAATGGATATCTTTCTATTTTCTCATATACTCTGTGATTTTTTTCAGAGTACTGTAATATTCAATGTATATATCTTATATTTATTTCCTTCATTAGATTGATTCCTAAGTACTTCTTTTTTTTTTTTTTTGATGCTATTGTTAAGGGTGTGGTTTCCGTAATTTCTCTTTCAGGGAGTTTGTTGTTTGTGTACAAGAATGTTATTGATTTTTGAGTATTGACTCTGTATTCAGCTATGCTATGGAATTTACTTATTAATTCTACAAGTCTTTTGGTGGAGTTTTTGGGATCTACATAGAGTATCATGTCATCTGTAAATAATGATAATTTAACTTCTTCTTTTCCTATTCTTAGTTCTTTTATTTCTCTCTATTGTCTAATTGCTCTGGATAATGTTTCTAGAACAATATTGAATAGGAGTGATGATAGTGAATATCCTTGTCTTCTTCTTGATTTTAGATTGAAAGTTTTCATTTTGTGTCTATTTAGTATGATGTTGACTGTTGGATTATCATAGATGGCTTTTATTAGATTGAGATAAAAACCATCTATTGTAATTTTCTGTAGTGTTTTTATCATGAATGAGTGTTGGACTTTATCAAAAGCTTTTTCTGCATCTATTGAGATGATCATGTGATTTTTGTCTTTGGCTCTTCTGATATAGTGTATCACATTTATTGATTTGTGCATGTTGAATCATTCCTGCATCCCTGGAATGACTCCCACTTGATCATGATGCATAATTTACTTGATGATTTTCTTCATTCTGTTTGCTAGTATTTTATTGAGAAATTTTTCATCTATCTGTAGTTCTCCTCTTTGGTTGAGTCTTTTTCTGGCTTTGGCATCAGAGTAAATCTTGCCTACAAGAATAAGTTAGGGAGAATTGCTTGCCTTTCAATTTTATTAAAGAGTCTGAGGAATATAGGTATTAAACTTCTCTAAGTTTCTTGTAGAATTCAGCTCTGAATCCAGCAGGACCTGGGCTTTTCTTTGTTGCTGAGTTTTTAACTACATTTTCAATTTCATTAACTGATATTGGGCTAGTCAGAATTTTTATATCTTTTTTTTCTTTTGGTACTGGAGATTGAACTTATGACCTCACACTTGCCAGGCAGGTTCTTGTGCCACTGAGCTATGTTCCTGGCCTTATTATTTTTATATCTTGTTTATTCAGCCTTGGTAGTTCATACATTTCTAGGAATCTGTCCATTTCTTCTGTGTTTTTCAATCTCTGCAAGTAAAGACTTTTGAAGTATCAATGATTTTCTGAATTTCAAAAGAGTCTGTAGTGATTTCAGCCTTTTTATTCCTTATTACATGGATTTGAGTTTTTCTTTCTTTCCTTTTTTTGAAAAGGCTGGCTAGGCATTTATCAATTTTTTCTTTCAAAGAAGCAACTATTTGATTAATTAATTCTTTGTATTGTTTTCTTTCTCTCAATTGCATTAATTTCTGCTGTGATCTTTAAAATTTATTCCCTTGTATGGACTTTAGGCTTGACTTGCCTTTCTTTTCCTAAAAGCTTGAGATACAGCATTATATTGCTTATTTGTGTTCACTCTGTTTTCCCAATGTGATAATTCATTGTTATAAATTTCTTTTTTTTTAATTTAAAAGAGAATAAAACAAAAGGGGGCAGTACAGAGCAGATCAGAACAGGACAACACAGGCAACACAGTACTTTACATTAAGTCAACTGGACATCAGCAGTATCTAACACCATATCTCTTACTCTGCTATAGTTGAGCATAGTTTCAATTACAATAATATCAAACATAACACAATAGTATAAAGCCATGCGTATAGTGAAAGAATTCCAGGGCTTTCTGAACC
>PVJX010043220.1:0-13789 GCA_004027295.1 Dolichotis patagonum | reverse complement strand
TAAAATCCTGTAATGTTCATTGTATCATAATCTTGTATAATTATTTCCTATAAACAAAATAAAAATGTATTTACATTTTTTTTATAACACTGTGCTCACTAAGGCTTAGCTTGTAAGTAATTAATTTATTTACTAAAGAATGGTAAGGCAGACTTTATTCAAGCTGGGACTACCACAGTGGGGTTTTATAGCAGAGGATAGAGAAGGAGCTCAACTCCCTACAGCTTAGATTAAAAAATAATAATAATAATTTGTTCAGAGGTAGGTATGTACCAGTCAAAAACTGGAAAGGTAAGGCAATCATGTCACTTACCCAAGGTCACATTTCTGGTGTTGAGCTGGAATTCTAAAGTAATCATATTCCAATATTAGGTCTATATTTTACTGCCTCTAAGTAAAGAGTGTTGAAACTGTATGTATATAGGGACCAGGGATATAACTCAGAGGCACAGCACCTGTCTGTCAAGTGCACCGTCCTAAGTTTGATTCCTGGTACCAAAACAAACAAAGTAACAAAACTGCATATATTTTAAGTAAGCATTACTTATATAGTGAAGTCATATTTGTTTTCCTTTTTTTAAGTCATCTTTGTTGACTTAAAAAACATATGAAAACATATTTTTAGGGGGCTGGGGATATAGCTCAGTGGCATACTACTGCCTAGCAAGCTTGAGGTCCTGAGTTTGATTCCTGGTACCCAAAAAAAGAAAATTTATATATATGTATAAGATCATATACTGAGTGAAAAAGATACACCATTCATGTTTAATTGGAAAAAACCTTAATGTATCCATTGTCACCAAAAGTAACTAGAAATCTCAAAGATAACTTGCTTTATGTTATAATCTTTTGGAACTAAACAAAGAACCTTTTTAAATGTGTTCTAGTATGACAATATTATATAAAAAAGTATGGTATAAAATTGTGTGTGTATGTGATTAAGAAAAAGATTAGAAGGAAACTTAACCAAAACTCTGTAAACAGAAAGCGGTGAAAACTATTTTGGAAACAGCTTGCAAGGGAAACAATAATTCAAAAGTTCAGGCACAGTGGCACTTGCTGATAGTCTCAGGGGAGGCAGAAGGATGGGTTGGGCCCAGGAATTTAAGGCCAGGCTTCAAAACATAGTGAGATTCCCCTATCCCATCATCGGAAAAAAAAAAAAAAAAGGAAAGAAGGAGTGAAAAACAAGTTTCAAATCTATGTGTGGCATAACTTTGCTATAAAACTGTGGTTGAAGCCAGGGCATAAGGGAAGTCCCTATTTTTTCTTCTTCTCCTAACGTTCTCATTATGACTCATTAAATAGGAACTCTTCCACCCTCTCAGAAGCACTAAGGAAGAGTGCTTTCCAAACTTGCAGTCCACCCCAATTAAAGAAAAATGGAATATTTGATTTGTGAGGAGACTAGTGTCTGCATTCCAAGGACACAACTTCTGTATCAAGTGGTATAAATATATTAAAGGTCATTATTTGTATTAGTTTAAGCTGGTTTAAAAGAGCAGAAATGTGTTCTATCACAGTTCTAGAGGCCAGAAGTCCAAAATGAAGGAGTTGGAAGGGCTGTGCTTCTTTTCAATACTCTGGGGAGAACCTTTGACCCTTAGAATTTTCTGGGGCTTCAGGTATCCTGTGGTTTGTGACTACTCAACTCTCTACCTCCTTCTCACATGAATTGATCCCTTTTCCCTGTGTCTTCTCTCTCCAATTACATTATCACTTGGTTTCAGCCCACCAGATGATCCAGTATTACCTCATCTTAAATAGACATCCTTAACCTACTTACATCTGCCAAGAAACTTTTTTTCTGAATAAAGTCATACTAACAGGTTCCAGAGATGAGGATGTGTCCATATCACTTTGTGGGACACCATTCAACCCTACCATCTCTCAGATCACCAGTTCACAACATGGAGAAATTAAGATGAGGTTAATCTAAACTAGATGGCTTTAAATTAACATGTTAATTGTAATCACTAAGAAAATTAAAATATGCAGTAAAGAAACAGAATTAAAACAGTATAATAAAAGTACATGATTAATTCAAAACAAGGGATGAGTGGAGAAAAGACAAAGCAAACACAAACCTTACCCCCCCCAAAAAAGTAGCAAAAAAGATAGATGTAAATCTTACTTCATAAGCAATTACACTGAATGTAAACATAAAATCAGTCTAATCATAAATCACTAAAATCACTCCAACCAGAAGATGGAGAATAGAAACATGAATATTTTAAAAGTCTACCAGTATTAGATCTACAAGAGATGAACTATATATTTCAAAACAAAAATATGTTGAAAGGGAAAGAATGGGAAGAATATTCCATGCAGATGGAAAGTTTGGGTGACTATACTAATGCAGGCTGTACAACATTGACTGAGCTGTCTGTCTTTTTTTTAATACTGGGAGTTGAACTCAGAGGTACTAAAGGGACATTGTGCCATTATATCCCAACCCCACTCCTTTTTTTCTCCTAAGACAAATTCTTGGTAAATTGTCCAGTCAACTTGCAGTCTTCCTGCTTCAGACTCCTGAGTAGCTGGGATTATGAGCATGGACTACCGTGCCCAGTCACAAAATAGAGTGTAAGACAAAAATTATTACTGCATGACTGGATGTGGTCATGTAGGTGGTACATGCCTGTAATCCCAGCTAGTCTGGAGCTGAAGCAGGAAGATCCTATGTTTAAAACCTGACTGAGCCCGGTGTGGTGGCACACACCTGTAATTCCAGCACTCGGGAGACTGAGGCAGGAGGACTGCTACGAGTTCAAGGCCAGCCTGAACTACATAGTGAGACCCTGCCTCAAAAGAGACAAAAAAAAAAAAAAAACCAAAAAAAAAAAAAAAAAAAAAAAAAAAAAAAACCAAAAACAACAACAACAAAAAAAAAACAAAAAACCCAAAAGACCAGACTGGGAAATTTAGTGAGATCCCATCTCAAAATAAAAAGTTTTAAAAGGGCCTGGGAATGTAGTTCAGTAGTAGAGTGCGTGCCAAGTATGTGTGAAGCTTCAGGTTGAATCTGGAGTACTGAAAAAATAAGTAAATAAAATAATATGCAAGGTACATACATAATTTTGAATCTTCTAATAAACATTATAAACAATAAGATAAAAAACAGTCAAATCCAGAAATGTATAAAATGGATAATATATCATCAGCAAGTATGATTTTACCAGAATTAAAGTTCAGTTTAGCATACACATATCCATGAATATAATGTGCCATATCAATAGATAAAGAATAAAAACCATGTGACCAACTCAATAGGTGCAGAAAAAGCAGAACTCTTTCAAGATAAAAACGCCTGTGATCTCAGAACTTGGGAACCTAAGGCAGGAGGATTGTTGTGATTTCAAAACCAGCCTGGACTACATAGCAAGACCCTGTCTAAAAACAAACAAAAATAGTTAAAAAATAAACCTAGGAGTGTAATGAAATTTCATAATATAATAAAGGGCACTGTACAGTTAACATTAGACTTACTATTTATTTATTTATTTATTTATTTATTTATTTTTGGTACCGGGGATCAAACTCATGACCTCACACTTGCCAGGCAGGCGCTTTAAGCCACTGAGCTAAACCCCCAGCCCAACATTAGACTTACTAGTAAAAGATTAAAACCAAAGTTTACTCCCCTTGAGATCAAGACAAAGATGTTTGCCTTCACCATTATTATTCAGCAATGTACTGGAAGTTCTCGTTCCAGGATAATTTGGCGAGAAAAGCAATTCAAGATGTCCTGATGGAAGGAAATAAAATAGCCCTATTCACCATTCACACGGAATGGTCTTCTATGTACAAAACCTAAAGCAATTCATTAAAAAATTAGAATAAGTAAGCCACCAAGGTTTCAAGAAACATGATCAGTATGCAAAAAAAATTGTTTTTCTGTACAATAATATGAGCAACCCCAAGGCGAAACTGAGAAACAATTTCATGGGCCAGGTGTGGTGATACATGCCTGTAATCCCAGCACTCAGGAGGCTGAGGCAGGAGGATTAAGAATAAAAGGTCAGTCTGGACTACATAGTGAGACCTGGTCTCAAAAAGGAAAAATAAAATCAAAGAAAATCTAAACAAATGGAATGATATTTAGACTTGACATTATGATAGCCAAACCACCAAACTGATCCAGATATTTAATGCAATTCCTATCAAAATCTCAGATGCCTTTTCCTGAAGTTGTTAATAAGGAGATCCTAAAATTCATATGGAAATGCAAGGAACACAAAATATCCAAAATAATTGTGATAAAGGGAACAAAATGAAAGATGTCCCAATTTCAACATTTATCACAAAACTAATTAAGAGTGTGTGACAGGCGTAGGGGTGTAGTTCAGTTGTACAGCACTTGCCTAGCATGCATCAGGCCCTGGATTCAATACCTAGCACCAAAAAAAAAAAAAAAAAAAAATGGTGGAGCTAGCATAACTACAGAAATATGTATCTACTGAACTGGAAATGCAGAAATAAACTTTCACGTTTATGGTCAAAAGAGTATCAAGACAATTCAATGAGGGAAGAGTAATGCTTGTGTTAGATAACTAGATATCCACATGCAAAAGAATGTAGTTGGACCCTACCTCAGCCACATACAAAAATTAACTCAAAATAATCTGGAGATCTAAATGTAAGAGCCGAAAACTATAAAATTTTTAGACGAAGCCATAAGCATAAATACGGAATATATAATTCCTTGTTTGGTAACCAATTTATTTAACTACTTAGACACAAGAATGGAACTTGGTCATTAAATGAGGCATGTCTGTATTTGAGACTTGGAATGAGGCTGGATTTTGTTAGAACACAAAAAGTATACCCAACAACAAAAAAGATGTTTGATTCTATTAAATTGAAACCTTTTTTGCTTCAAAGGACAAATGATACATTTGACACTATATATATTTATATATATATATTCTACATTTGACACTATGTATACTCTAAATTTATTGAGATATCATGAGATTAATACAACTCTTTGGCCTCTACAATTATAGGAGGTGCTCAAAGTGGTGGCCATTAACTTCCACAGATTAGTACAGTCAACTGCTGCTTGGGCAACCCTGGACACTGAGACCACCACACATTGCATTTTCAATTTCTTCTCTAGGGGCTGGCAGTGTCGTGGGTTTCTGTGGCATACGACATACTGTAGGGTCCCCCATATGACGGTAACACCATCTGTTGAGAAAAGCTCATACTATTTTTCTTTTCTGAAATGTATATACATTTTTGATTTCTCTCTCTCTGTCTCTGTCTCTCTCTCTCTTTGTGTGTGTGTGTGTGTGTGTGTGATGTGGCTGTATCTCACATGTCTGAAGTGAAAGTCACATATTGTATGATTCCATTTCTGTGAAGTGTCCAGAATGAGCAAATACGTAGACAAAATAAATTGCTGACTAGCCGGAGCTGGAGGAAGTGACTGTTACAGGCATGGGGTTTCTTTGGGGGCTGATGAAAATGTTCTGCAATTAGAAACTGGTGATGCACAACTTTGTCAAAATACTAAAACCCATTGAACTACCCATTTCAAAAGGGTATGCTTTTTTTAAAAACTGGGGTACTTTCATGGTATATGAATTATATTCTCTGAAACAAAAACTAAAAGAAAGGCAATTTTGCCAGCTGCAGAAATAATGACTTGGGAGGGGACCTGGAAACAGGAGCTAGGTCTTTTAGGTCAGGGACAGCAGATAAGAGTAATGACCATAACTGCTGTTTCCTGGTGAGGGCTATGGGCCAAACCCTGGGATAAATGATTTAAACTTATATACCATATATTTATATAACCATGATCTCAGTGATTCAGGAACAGATTATGCCCATTTCACAGATGCAGGAGCTGAGGCTTATGGAGATTAAGTGATGTGATAATGCATATAGGATTTGCAGTATCCTGGGCTGGAGCCCACACTAGCTAGTATGTGTTTTTAGGAATGCAAAAGGAGGGACTGGTTTGAAGAACACTTCAGCAGTAGCAGGAACAAGCAGGCACCAGAGAGCAGGAAGAAGACAGAAGTGTTCAGTGCGCTGTGATGACACTTCTGCTGATGGGCAGGTAGCATAACGACTAGAACCCTAGCAACGATGGGTATTCCACTTGGAAACCTCTCATGCTTTATCAAGAGGAAGCATGCAGTAAATGTTGATCTGTTGTGTAGTTAAAGGCAAATCCACTGGCCCTCTATGCCATTGTCCAGATTAGGAGTATTTATTCTAGGTGGATGACTGAAATTCCTATCTAGTCCTAAGCATTTGTGACTTCTTGATTTGCCACTCCCTTAGTTGCTAGCCCAGCGTAAGAGCTGAATAATTGTCAAGATGCAAGCAGCTCAGGAAGCCAACAGCATTTGCCTTAGACCTAGCTTTAGTGCCCCCTTGTGGTCTTTCTGGGAACCACAGTCAAAATCATGGAGATGACAATTTTCAGGTCTAGGTCACCAGTCCATCACCACCACAACCCAGGGCAAAATTTTCTGAAGGCAAAAAAAGTGCTGAGGAAATATCCACAGCACCTACCTGTAGTTACATAGTGTTGGAGCAGGCTGGCCTGTCCTCTGCTCTGGACAGGCTGCTGCTAGATATACTTTGCCCTGAGTGAGGGGATCCTGCTGGGATCTGGGAGCCAGTTATTATTGATATTCTCCTTAGGCAGAGATGGCTGAGTCCCCTAGCACACAATAGTCATTCACAATTCACATCCTGAGAAAACAGCCTCTATTTAAGGGAGTGGCCTAGGTTATAATCCAGTGTCAGGTTAGCCTCAGGCTGAGGGATAAGAGTAGAGCCCAGTCGCTTATCACAAAGCCGGGTTGGCCTCCTACATAGCTGTCCTCTGTCCTGGCCATGTCCGGAGGCTTGTCTGGCACTAAAAATCTACCTTCTGCTGATCCCTCCAGGGCACTTCCCCCACCACTCTGCCGTCCTGGCCACCTAAACACTCTCTGGAGGAATCCAACTACTTTCCCTTCTGAGCCCACCCTCGTCACAGGCCATTCCCTCCCCCTCAGTCTTTCCAATTGTGACCTGCAGCCCCGCCCTCCTCCTCCCTTCCTGGCAAACCTCCAACTACTCTTCAAGGCCCAGATGACATACTCTCATCCTCAGCAAGGCACCCTAGCTTGGGCTAGAGATGCTCCTGTCACAGCCCTGAGCACCCTGGCTCTCCTCAGCTGTCTCCAGTGTCTCACTTCAGCCCATTCACAGCTTGCTTCCAACAGGGAGGAGGAGAACTGGCAAAGACCACAGGATGAGTGTTCCCACCGGAAGGAGGTTGGGAGAAATCCTTGGGTCTCAGCTGGGATTAGCACTTAGAACAGAGAGTGGCATCCTGTGAGAGCTTGTAAGCACTGAGTGCACAGCAGGTCAGATATCCTTCCTGTTTGGTACAGATGAGGTCACAGGCAGGGAGCATGGTTCTGGTGACCTGTAAGGACCCTTCATCCTCCGCCCTTCTAGGACTTCCCAGCAGGACAGTGCCACTGCCTTTCTTGGTGTTTACTTCCTTGTAAGATCACTCAAGTGTGAGCTGGACGTCTAACAAACCAATGCTGCTATCACTTCCACCATTAGGTTACAACAGACTGCGGCTTCCGTCTTGCTCATACGCTGCTCTCTTTGCACACTGGCTCTTCTTGCTCACTCTGATGAGTCAGCTGAAACTGGGCTACCCTGTGGAAAGATGAACGTGGTGAGGAACCAAGAGCGCCTCTGGGTTACCAGCCAGTGAGGAAGTGAATCCTGTCATCAACTATAGGAAAGGCCTTGCCTTGGACTTTGAGATGACTGTGGCCTTGGCAGACACCTCAAGTAGAGAATCCAGAAAAGCCTCAGTTCTCAACTCTGCAGATGGTAAGAGAAAAATGTTTGAAGCCACCATGTTTTGAAGTAATGTTATACAGCCATTGATAACAAGTGTACCAGAGGGTGCAGCAGGCAGCCAGCAGGCCCCTGGCCATCCCCAGTGTTGTGGTAGGGTGTAGACGGAGCCCAGAAACCATGCACAGAGGGTTCTTTTTTCTGTTTATTTGTTTAGGAATATACAAAAGTCTAACATGGAACAGTGATCTCATGGAGAGAAAACGACACACAGAGGAGGGGCCTCCCTGGCTCCAAGCCCCTCAGAAAGGCACAAATATGTGAGGCTTGGGTTCAGGACCTCCTCTCCTGGACCCAGTGTGCTATGCAGAAGGCCAGGCCCTTCTGTAACCAGACTCAGGGTGTGACCCAGGCAAACCGAGGCCACTGGGAAGGACATGCTTCAGGATAAGGCTGAGTCAGTGCAGTCCACGCCATCAGCTTCCTGAGCAAGCCAGTTACTCCAACAACACGCAGGGCTGGAGAATCCAAGACATGGTGTCTCTGCAGTAGCGCTGCCCTCACACACTATCACTGGCAGCTGGTCTAGGCTCAGATTTGACAGAGTAGGGGTCAGGGGCAGAGAGGAGACTCAAGCTGGAGCATTCCAGGTGCTCACCACTGCCCTTCCAAAGTGGGGACGGCTGTGCCCTCTACGTCTTCCCCTGGGCAACAGGGACCAAGTCTTTCAGTTAAGCGTGGGGTGGTGGGGATTGAGATGTTTGTGTTACAAGTGGGCTCTGCCTCTCATGCCTAGGAGCAAAGAATGAAGCATCTAACTGCCTGATTCACTAATGGCCATCCTTCCCCAATTAACCAGAACCCAGTTTTCTCCATCATTTTAGGAAGGGAACCCGAGGATTTGGTTGAGAAACCATAAAGGCCCAGATGTGTTAGCCATGACCTAGAACAGGACATACTAGAAGTGAAAGAGCTTAAAATATTGACTTATTCCTTCTTAAAAAACACCTAACATTGTAATGATTTAACAAATTATAATTTCTTTTAAATAACCCACAGACACCCATGACGCTTCCAAATTTACAGAACAAAAAGCACTTGAGAGCTCGGTAGAAAACAGTTTGCAGCCGGTCCCTTCCAAGGGCTAGATCAGTTCACCTCCAGGACTTCGGTCTCCGAGAGACCAAACTTGGTCTTGTGCTTGTCAAAGAGCTTCACCAGGGCCTCCATGTACATGGCGTGGTACAGATCAATGTCCTGCTGGGTTGGGTGTATCACCTTAGGGATGGTGATGGGCTCGCCCACTGCAGGAGAGACAGAGGCGTCCGGTTAGTCAGTGCCACGGAGCATCCCCTTCCTAAGCATCCAGGAGGCCGATGGTGGTGACTTTGTGCCATCCATGCACCAGGACTTCCTCTCAGACTGCTCCCTCTTATAGATGAGAAGACTGAATGCCCAAAACACGGGAAGGAACCTGCCCAATGTCACAAAACCCCTTAGCGGCAGATGAAATCAACCCTTTGCACTCTACTAGAAACCCATGGGATGAAGTAAATGTCTGCTTTTGCCTGCTCTGCTACTCTGCCTCTTTTAGCCTTGGTTTCTTCAGCTGGGACACACAGGAGGGCTTTCCTAAGGATTCTGTGAAGAATAAGATGCGCTTTGACGGGTGGCAAGGGCAGGAAAGGGGAAAGGAGACCAACACGCCTAACACATGTGTGTTAAGTTTCTCGTCCTGCACCATTTCCAAACCCAATTCTCCTCTAAGCCTTGCAATGCTATTTCTGAGATTTCTCCCAAATCTATGGACTTCTCTTCTATTGTCATTGGTTACCCTCAGGCCAAGTTGCACAAAAGCTTATGGTCTGATCTCAGGGTTTCCATTTTGCCCATTCTAACATATTTTCTACCCAGCAGCTACAGGCACCACTTTTTTTTTTTTTTTTTTTTTTGCACTGAGGATGTTCCAACTGAGCTACATTCCAAGACATTTTTTTATTTTTTGGTTTTTTTGAGAGAGAGTATCACCATGTAGTTCAGGCTGGCCTTGAAGTTGTGGCCATCTTCCAGCCTCAGCCTCCTGAGGGCTGGGCTTATAAGTATGTGCCACCATGCCCACACTTCTTATTTTTTATTTTGAGATACAGCCTCACTAAGTTGCCCAGGCTGGGCTTCAACGTGCAAACTGATGATCCTCCTGCCTCAGCTTCCCAGACTGCTGGGATGAAAGGCCTGTGCCACCATGTCCTGCTCACAGAGTCCACTTTAAAATGCAAATATGAACCTGCTCTCCCAAACACCCTCTGGCAGCTTTGCCTTCTCAAAACGGCACTGTCCACAGGATGCCCTGACCTCTCCAACTACACCTGTGCAGGGAAGTCCTCCTGCCACCTTGCTGCTTGCTTTGTCTCTAAAAGTATGAAGCAATCGCCTGCCTCTGATAACACAAAGTATGTGCATGAACTTTGGCCATTTAACTCCACTGCCCAGGGCCACACGCTCCCGTGAGATCTCTGGCTTGTGACCTTTAACACACATCCATGTGAACATATGCACAGGCACACACGCATGCTAGATAACCCTTTGCAGTCCTCTGAATTGTCCCCAAGATATGCAAAACAACACAGCTGAGGGCCAAGTGTAGATCTATGCTTTAGCTGTATTCTTTTCATTGTTCCTCAAAATCTATCCAGTCTTTTTTCTGCAATTTCACTTAGGTTATCACTTCTGACAGAAGTTCTCTTCCTCTCTTCTTTTGCTGAATAATTCCTATCAGCCAACAGTACCAGAGTTACTTCCTTGGGGGAGTCCACTGTGACCCACTAGAGCACCCAGACACCCTTATCACAGCCTCAGTGGTCTTTGTCCTAAGTTTCCTGCAGACTTCCCCATTCCTGTGCGTCTTATTTTCTCACCCGTCCCCACCTCCCCCTGACTGGTGCCGCCCATCAGCACCCAGGACATCAAGGGCCTCACGTCTAAGAGCACAGCTGTCGGGCCAGGTGGCCTACACTGGGATCCTGACAGGACAGTCCTTGGTGTGCAGGCTGGAGACTCACCGACAGTAGTGATGGGCTTGGAGTAGGGCACCAGCCCCCAGGTGTCAGAGGAGAAGAGGCCTCGGCCATGGAAGATGCACGGGGCAAAGCCGATGTACTTTTGGAACTTCTTCTGGACCCATCGGCCCCAGGAGCCCTCCTCGAAGATCACCTGCTTGTACACCTCGTTCTCCCCAAAGGAGTAGATGGGAACCAGGTCAGCTCTGGAAGGGAGAGGCCAGGGTCTGTCATTCCCCAGTCACTGGCTTCGGTTCCCACTGTCAGCCCTAGAGGGGCTGCACACAGGCCAAGCTGCTCCCTGGCTCTTGGGGAAGACCAGAGCCACACGTCCTCTCCTACGCAGATTCTGATGGGCCCCAGCCTTGCTTCTTGTGACTGGGGAGCACCTGTTCTGTGAGGCTAGGTCTGCCCTCATCCTGCAAGGCCTGCTTCCCTCGGGAAGGCCTCCCTGCCCCCGATTTCACTCCACCCTGGATTTGGCCCCATGTCACAGCCTCAGCATACTGTTGTCGTCCCTATCTGAGCCTCCTACTTCCCTGAAAGCAGGGACTGGGTTGGATTTGACAGGTCCAAGGGCTGGGACCTGGCTGGGCTCTAGAGAACAGTCTCTAGTGAAGCCCAATTAGTGTCTTGAGGGGACAGAGGGGAGGACTACTGTCCCTGAGGTACTCGAGGACATATCCAGGCTGACAGGGTGGCCGACTACTTTCCCTAGCTTGTGTGTAACCGTAGGCCACATCTTTCCCTCTGGCCTATGCACCACCTCAGGGCTGTCCTCCCTCCCCACAACCTGCTCAGAACCCACATCTGGCAGGAAAGCAGTGAACCTAGAGTACACCTCGCAATGTGTCCCTAACTAGTCACTTAGTCTCAGGCTTCTGCTGTGGGAAATGGAGACTCAGTTTCATTTGCTGGGTTGCTGGGGAATCAAAGGGGACAACAGAAGCTGGGAGCTTATAAAATTGAATGTGTTAGACAGATGGTAACACAAAATGTACCTCTAGTTTTCTACAAAGGGCCACAGAGATCTAAGCTGCCCAGATCCTCTCTGCTTGTCCCCAGAGTCACCCTCCAACGACCTTCCTCCATTTTCCTGGCCAGGCCATTTTCCTCCTGGCCTCCTGCTCTCCTACCTGCATGGTGCATTTTGGCCCCAGGTGGTCCAAATCCTTCAGGTGAGCCTGCAAGTCCTGCAGGTGGCTTCTCAGTGTGCCTGGAAAGGCCCAGAGGCCACAGGCCACATGTTTTCCCTACTCAGGCATCTGTCTATCCTTGGGCAAACTTGGCCTACAGAGTGCAGTCTGGCCTCCAACATCCTCCCCTTCTGTGCCGCCCTGGGGTCTGGGCCCTGCCTGCAGAGGCAGTGGGACCTCTGCCTGGGCTGAGGAGAGCACCAGAATGGTGTGTATTAGGGAGTGTAGGAAGGGTTACCCATGGCGCAGGGCCAGTTTCACAAAGCCTTTGCGGTTCTTCAAGGTAACTGCGTTCTTGCCAGGCATGGAGCTCAGGGACTCAGCTGCACCCCCCACCACAATGATGATGGCATTGCCACTCCCATTTTTCGACAGCAAGTAGTCTATGGTATCCCGGTTGACAGGGCAGATGCCTGGGGGCAGAAGGAAAGACGAACAGTCAGGAGTGCTCATAGGTGCACTGCCTACCTTCACACTCAGGCAAGCATAAACCGGAAAACTCTGTGCGTGGGTCCCGGACCTTACCCACCCAACTTAGAGGCTGTGTGGCCCTGTGTAAGCTGTTCGTGTCTGTGAGCCTCAGCTTTCTTATTTGTAAAATGCGATAGTGATATGAGACTGTCTGGGGAACTCGCATTCCGCAAACATTCCCTGAGGTCTTAACTTTGTCAGGTTCGTGCCAGGTGCTGGGGATTCCAGTGAGTGAACGGGCAGCCGTCAGTGACAGGCTGGTACAATGAGGGTGGACAATGGGCAATGTGAAGGCTAGGAAAGGGGGGCAGAGAATCCCTTCTAGAGGAAATGTTATGCAAGCTGAATCCTAAAGACAACATGAACTCAGCCCTGACCTAGCAGCGTCAGCAGGTGGCATCTCCCTGCATAGGACAAGCATGGGGAATGGCACATCAGTTCCCTGTGTTACTCTGCTCAATGCAGAGGCTCCATCCTTGACAGCAGAGTCCAGAGGGCAGGCAGAGGTGGACTCTCACCTCCAGACATCAGGTATTCTCGCAGCACAGGCATCCGGAAGTTGCCAGCCAGTGTGGCCAGGTAGGGCCTTATGCCAGGGAACTTCTTGCTCACTTCTGTAGCCTCTGTGCTGAAGTTGCAGAAGGCACCTAGGCCCATGATGCCATGGGGGTGGTAGCCAAAGATGTAGTTCCTGGTGGTTGGCAAGTTATGTGTCTTCACCAGCTGCAAGGAGAGCCTCAGGTCAGAGCAGCTAGCCAGGAGAGGGATACTAGGGCATGCTTGAAGGTGGCTGTGCCATACCCCCTGGGACTGACTCAGTGGGCCCAAAGGACTGCAGAGACTCTCCCTGCTGATCGTAGGCTGTCATCACTGAGGCCACAGTGCTAGCAGCTAGCAGCCTCCATTTGGGGAGGGGGAGCTTTTCTCCCTCATTCCCTTATTCCCAGCCAAACATACACCTGGTCTACTTACACTCACCCAACCTTCTGGGCCTACCTTCCTTACCACAATCAGAGTGACTATTCTCAAACCCAAATCCCACTCGTCATGTGCAACTAAAGAGGAGTATCCAGCCCCTATCAGGGAGAAATCCATGATCCTTAGTTTGGCAAGTTGGGTGTTGGCTGTAGGTGGTGTCTCCACTGTCAATTTCCCCACACAGGGAGCTCCTTGGAGGTAAGGGTTGTCTGGCCTCTATTCAACAGCTTGTAGAAGGAATCGCAAGAAACTGCAGTC
>PVJX010043219.1:0-13774 GCA_004027295.1 Dolichotis patagonum | reverse complement strand
AACAGGAAAAAATAAGCAAAAAATAAATACAGCCAGGGTAAGAATATGATAGATATTCAATAGGGTCATTGTGAGCATCTGAAAGAGAAGCATGAAGAGGTGGACTCTAGGTAATTCAAGGGTAAGGTACTAACATGAGGCTTAAAAAAGTTTGATGAGGTCAGCAAAATGGAATTTTAGAAGATTCACAGACAGTAACAAACACACACAGAACATCAGAGATTTGCAGGAAAGAGTCTGGTTTCATGAAAATTGCATAAATGCAGAAAACATTAAAACATGCTATAGTAAATCCTCATTATGGAAATATCATACAATAACACCCACACATGACTGCTCTCAAGTCTACCTTCTCCCAAGAGTCATGATTCCTGCCCTATCATTTTGTTGAATTTTTTCCCACTAGAAGCAAAGTATTTATGTGTCAACTAGATCGGTCCAGGGATGCCAAGAGAGCTGACCATATACATTCCCGAAGCTGTCTGTGAGGATATTTTCAGAAGAGATAAGCACTGGAATGCACAGATGAGCTAAAGGAGATCATGTTCCTCAGTTACAACCTGTCGTGTATCTGAACCAGGAAAAATGGTGGAGGAGGATTGAATGCTTTTACCTGCTTTGTGTCTGAAAATTTGCAAAAGAACACGTGTCATGGTTTATGTCAGTGGCCCCCAAGCTTCATGAATTAT
This sequence comes from Dolichotis patagonum, assembly GCA_004027295.1. Taxonomy (NCBI): domain Eukaryota; kingdom Metazoa; phylum Chordata; class Mammalia; order Rodentia; family Caviidae; genus Dolichotis; species Dolichotis patagonum. Next base: position 13,085 of record PVJX010043219.1, on the reverse strand, counting down.
GGACTCCACCAAATTTAGCATTCGTGATTAGTTTGTTGTCTAGCCCTCAGATTGGTGGTGTGAGTGCTACACCCGCCTAGAGGTGGAGCCAGCATATGATGTAGCAGGGGGAATAAGGTGTGTCTTTCTCTCTTGCCAGCTTTTGCCTTGCTGTTTGCAGCCACCATGAAGGGTTAACCCACCCTGCCATGCTGCCTTGGAGCCAACTGAGTATAGACTGAAACTTCCAAGAATTGTAAGAAACAAGCCTTTCCTTCCTTCATTTTGGGTGTCGGGTATTTTGTCCCAGCAATGAGTAAAAAGTAACTAAGACAACATGGATCTTCTCCCTTCAGTGTTCCTGGTTTTTGGAACTTCAAAGCTGGACCTGAATATGCTTCATGGACTCTGGGGTCTCACATTTTCAAATTCCACCCCTGGCCTTCCTGAAGCCCAAATTGCTAATGGTTGATTATGGGATTTCTTAGATACCCTATTTGTGTGAGTCCATGTTTTACAGTAAATCTCTCTCTCTCTCTCTCTCTCTCCCTCTCTCTCTCTCTCTCCCTCATATGCATGTACGCATATATGGCAATAAGCATTTAAATTTTTTTAAAATGCATTACATTAAGACATATTATCTTGTCATTAATTCTCTTGAAATACTCTTTCCTGTTTCAAACATACCTGTCCTATTGTTCTTGCCACTTCCTGAAGCATATCTGGAAGCCATCTTTCATGGCTGTCTTTAGTTGCACTGGTGTGTCTGCCTTGATATGCAGAGTCCATTTGAAATGTTTCCCTTTCATGGCCATTTTGGCCTTGGGGAAGAGCTGCAAGTCCCATCAAAGGTGGATAAGGACACACGGTCATGTTCTATGAGCCTGTCTCCCTATTGGGTGGCACTTGGCAGCAGCCTTCACTGTAGTTTTGCTCACACAGCAAAAAGAAAATTACAATCACACCTTTTGTATGTACACTGTGCATCTTACATCTAAGGATACCTTGATGTGATGGATTCACAACTGGTGGTCAACTTGTAACACCCAGCTGAACTGAATCAGCATAGTGTTGGATATGGAAGACCCACAGGAGGATTCTTGCCAACAGCCTAGAAAAGGAGAGGGATATTGTTGGTTCTTCTGTTGGCACTGGTTCTCCTGGATATTATAAAATAATTCTCTAAATTGTGTGTTCTGTATTAAATCCTTTTCCTTGCAAACCCCGACTACAACACTTGACCTCCTAGCATGTGAAAAGACTTCTTACCAGACACATCTGTAGATTTTTTTAAACAAAGACACACTTTTTAACCATCTTCCAATATTGGAATGTCATAGAAAATAATCCACATGTAACATGTATAGTACTAACTATGAACCGCCAGTCTGCAGTAGCTTATAAAACTTGTGTTCATTTCATTTATCTTAATATTGGTAAAGCTACTGATGTACCCTTCATAAATGGAGGAGAAAATTTAGATCTGAGCTTAAGTAATTGCTAACAAGGGTAATAATCATGATGAAGAATCATAATTAGTCTGATTCCATGCTTAAAATAAACATTTTTACATTATAAAAGTATAGGAGGAAAGATGTTGAAATCCTTTCCTGGCATTAACTTATCATATCATCATTAGGCAATTCTTAAAATGTGAAATTCATAGTAGCTCTCACTGGACACTGCATAATATAGCTCCCTATAATAATGTTTTTGAGAGCAGATACAGATGCATCAGAAATGAGAATAAATATGGTATTAGGTAATTTTCTTAGGAACTATCTTCAGTGAATGCCCTGATGGCTGAGGAGAGAGAACAGATATTCTCTTATCAGCTGAATGAACACTCTCTGAAGTTACATGTAGCTTGTTTTAAGTGGGAATTCTTTAATTGTGATTTGTTAAGCTAAGCATTTGATGGTGTTCTTAAACAAACAAAAAAAAAGAAACACTCAAGGATTTTACCTCATTTTCAGCAGAGATTCAGTAGACCTTGAATCTGAATTCACATTTAAAGTATTCAGCAATTTTCCAACATGTCATGTAGTGTGCTTTTTAGAGCAGTGTGAAACTTCAGCTTGAATAATTTACCAGAAGAACTTTCATAAAAACAGATAAATCTAGAGCAGCACAGTGGAATTAGAATAGCTCATGTTTGTTTACTTCTCTTGGAAATTCTCAGTTCTCGCTATCTACAAGAGTTCTCTTTTACAGAATATCTGCATACCCCAAGTTCACCTTGGTTTCACAGAGTGCATCTTTATCTACAGCATAATGAGATATAGGTAGTACAGGGCATAAGGGAAAGAATTTTATTTTTACTGTTTTTGAAAGAATATTTCAGATTCCAACACATTTTTTTTTGTTTTAATGTGAATTATTTTGTTTAACTATTTGGACCACGGAATTTACTTTAAGATAAAATACTTGTTTATACAAGCTGCCAATTTCTAAGTGGATCATCACAAAATTGAGGAAGCCCAGACTTAGAGAAGATAGTTCAAACTAAACCGGAAAAAAATCACATAAAACACAGGAAAACGTTCCATGAATAATTGTGGACTTTGCTTTGACCATGATTGTAAAACAATTGAAAAAATTATATTTTCACTGTATGTTAATATGTAAGTGAACTATGAATGATTTTCACCTACCTTAGATCATCTTCTATGAAACCTTACGATAAGTAAGTACAAAGAATATTATTAACTAATCATAAAAATGACAGAAATGGGAATTAAGTGGTGTCTCTGAAAAGATACTTTATGATGTTAAGTAGAGAACAAGATAAATTTTTTGTCCTATCATTTAAAAACTAAGATATTCCTGCAACAGTAAATATATGCCAGAATGATAATAGTGCTTATGAATCTTTCAAAATATTTTGTAAATTCTCCATATATGTTTTTTGTATTGTAATAATAGTAATTCAAAATGTAAAGTAGATTGCAGTAAAATCCATCAATATCTGGTTCAGTTATAATGCAGCTGCTTCCTGACTTTGCTGTTTTGCTGGCTCTCAGTTGCCTGGTGTTGGAAGGCTGATCCAGATCTGTGCTTTTAAGGTTCTCAGTGTATGTTAGTAAAGTTCATTAAAAATAGAATTGTTAAAATATACAATGTAAAAGGAACATGCAAAATGCAAGCCTTAATTTTTAAATTCATATTCAACTGACATGAAACCATTTTTAATATTCAAGTGAGCACAAAAATAATACAAGCAAAAGGACAAAAACCATAGGCATTGTGCAGTTAAAATATGCACATCGATGATGGCATGTGAATGACTTTTGTAATTATTTAGCAGCTGTACCCAAACCCAAGGTGATGAAGGAAATTATGTTTTTCCATAGGTAGTGCCGACATACACCCTAGGAGTACCAGGCACACCTGTGGCATCACTATTAAACGTTCTAACATCCTCAGTGTAACTCCTTCTCCATTTCTTGCACTAACAGAGATCGAACTGAGGACAAGACCAGTTATAGACTTCTGCTTAAATTGAAGCTATGGAGAAAGTGCATTCAGAATTCATGAGCTCCATATGTGTGGTTCTTATTCTAATGATTTATATCATTTCAAAGGTTCTATCACCATTGCAAGATATTTGGTAACAATTTTTGTCAGGTGTTTGGGACCAAGACAATCACCTTCCTCTTTGACAATTGCTCCTAAATTATGTAACATACCCAATGATCTGTAGAATCTCTGTTCTTTGTACATAGTGGTCTTAATCTGTTTTTGAAAAAGTGGCTCAATTTTTTACTTTTGTATTACAGGAGAACAGTCATTCATTTAAAACATGGAAAATATCAAATAAGTACAATACCCAGAAGATAAATTCCAAGACCCTAGTGAATTTTTGAACTCACAGTGCTGAATCCTACAAATACTGTATGTTCCTATATTTAACATAACTATGATAAAGTTTAATTTCTAAATTAGAAGCAGTAAGAAAGAAACAGCAATAACTATTAATAAAGTAGAATCATTACAATGATATATGGCAGGAAAAGTCATTTAAGATTCATGAATTATTTACTTCCATCAGTTGACTGTAGGTAACTGAAACCAAAGAATACCAAACCACAGATAAAGTAGCAAGACTCAAAATTGTGTTATCCAAGCTAAGTTGGGAATCATGGTAAGTTTTATTTCCTGCAGACAAACCAGCCCCTCAATTTTCATACTCCTTGACATAAAGGATGTTTGTAATCATCTATATTATTGTAAGTCAAGGAGAAAGATCTCAAGTTTACACACTGAGTTATGTGTATTCACCATTCTTATTGCGTCATGAAATACATGCTTTATTTAGTAAAACTGACTTTTCAATAGCAAGTCCCTCTGTACGAACAAAGCAGAGATTTAATTTAGACTTGTGCACTTCTTAATTTGGTGATAATTCCAGAATAATTTCCTAGCATTGCTGCTAGACAAGTGAAGAGCTCTTCCTACACAAATTTGCAACACTATACCTCATTTCTGTACATGGGTCATGTGCTTGGGTATCAAAGTACTGCAAACTGCTTCATGTCAGTATGTGTTATAAACAGTTTGGAGATTTGGTCGGCGTGTGCATAGCACTCAGTATGAGATGCGCTCGTTTCAGAGAATCTCAATTATCATTTAGATCAACGCTTCCTAATCGAAAATTCAGTTCAAGATTCCTTGGTATTATTGGGTGAAGATGAGATTATTTCAAGGGTGATGCAAGAATAAACCCAGAACAGTTAGACTGGAACCTGACTAGTTTTCTATCTGGTGTCAGAAAACTGTTTCTCCTTGAAGTTTTTATCTTACACTGGCACAGTATCATGCAGATTTTGGGTCTAGCTCTGTTGATACTCATATCAACAGTATTCACTCTGTTTGCCCAAGAACAGGCAACTGTGGATCAAATATACAAACCCCAGACGACCATGAAAATTATCTTAAAATAAATGTGAACTTTTATGTTTTCCTAGTAGAAAGAATTACAAACCATGAAACTAAAGGCAGAAGACACCAAGGGGAAAAGTGAAATTATATAATTGTTAAAAACAACTATTGGTCAAAAATGATTAAAGCGTGAAACAACAAATGTCAGAACGGAAGAAATATTTTCAAATTATGACACAAATGCTGATATTCATAGTCCAAAGTGAGCTTTTGTACTGGGAAAATTTAAAGGCATGCTTTATTAAGGCTATTGATTAAAGAAATGTTAATACATGAATGCTAAGTCCAACTTTACTAGTAATCAAAACATGCAAATAAAGCACATAAAAATATATACAGAGAATTATATTTGTAAAATAGCAAACACATGCAATATGTTTAGTGAGACAGCTTAGAGAAGGTGAAACATAATATACATAGTAGCTATAATTATGTTCTATAAAGTTAACAAATTAAATATAAATAGTACAATGCCTGCTTTTCATTTTCTATTCTCCATAATGAGCATGTATTCATTGTGTCTCTGTAGAGAGTATTTTTAAGGCTTTCTGATTGTGTTAATGGGCATGGTGTTGTTTTCTGGCTTGCCTTTCACCACTTTCTAGCTGAAAAATTATTCTTACGTTCATGGCAGCAGTGGGCTATCAAGGAGAGAAGTGATGTTGGGTAACAAAGCGTTGTGGTTTTTCCGGATTCCTGTCCCTCACAGATATGAAAACAAAGATTGCATAAGAGAGAAGTGAGATTTAGCTATGGAAGGCTGAGAGTGAGCCAACAGTGATTCCATCAAATGGGACCAGAGTCAGGTCACAGAAGTCGTCTTCGGGAACAGCTTAGGGAATAGGAAGAAGTGATATTGGAAGAGTGAGGGTTGGGGGTGTTATATTAAGTGTAGCTGGTTAAGCAATGTTTCATAGAAACTACAGCATCTGCAGAAATTCTGGGGAAGCCCCTCTAGCATAAAAGACTGATGCCAGCATGTTCTTCTTCTAATATAAGTGAGGGTAGAACCAACAGAATATCATTCCAGCTCATAAAAGTGCTGCTGCATAGTCCAAATAGAAGAGCTTTAAATCATTCTGCTCATGAAACTGGACATAAAACAAACAATTCCTGCTTCATGGATTCAACCCACCATGGATAGAAACTATTCAGATTTTTTTTTAAAGAAAAATTCCATCTGTACTGAATAAGAGCAGACATTTTCCCCTTGACATTATTACCTAAATAATAAAGTCTAACATCTACTTATGTGGTATTTACATTAAGGTAGGTATTATACGTCATCTAGAGATTATGGCACATATGCAGGAAGAAGGGCAAAGGTTCTATGCAAAAACAATGCTACTTTATAAAAAAAAACTTGGAATATGGGGTATAGGGTCTCAGAATCAATCTCTCACAGATTCTGAGGAAGGACTATGATTCCATGTACATGAAGTACTTAGTGTAGTCAAATCCCCAAGTAAAGAGAACAGAATGATGGTTGTCAGGAAACGGGGAGTTGGTAATGAGTCCAGAGCTTGAGTTTTGCAAAATGAAGAGAATTCTGGAGGTGGTTAGTGACAATGAAGCACGCATGCACTATATCACTAAATGGTGCAGTTAGTAATGGTTAAGGTGGTCAGCTCAGTGTGTACTTTACCATTATTTTGAAACATGAAGTTTAGAAGATAAAATGATAGAAGCCATGAAAAAGCATTGCACAACAGCAGTTTTGCATACATTTGCCAGGATGCCAAGAGAAAGGCAGTCATGTCCACTGATTAGGTTCACACATTTTGTTTCATTGTCTTCTATTTTGAGTAATAAAATGCAAATTTAAATTCTCATGAGTGGCATAAGACAGTGAGCCTGTACTAATACTGACCAATAAGATGCATAAAGTTTTAAGGATACACAAGTATCACTTCTCCTGGGCCAGTAGACCAAAAGGAAAGTGTATGGCAGAGGGGTAGCAGACACTTAGCCCCAGTAGCCAAGCATTATTTTACACATATTATAGAAAATCGGGTAAAATAGAGATGAAGGGCAATTCATAAGCCCTGGGCTACCAAAGTGTGCCTGATTATTTCTATAAATATTGCCTTGCATTGATGTACTGCACTGTTTGATGTCCTGTATTTCACCATCTCAGAAGAGAAATGTGTCTATGAGATTCTCAGTGATGCAGTGGGACTATCATCCTGGAAAATCCTGAAGAAGCAGTAACAATATGAGCCAATGGTTGGTTCATATCGTATTTCTGGGCTAGTCAACCTGGAAAGAATCCAGGTCACAACAACTAGCCACACAGGAAAGAATTCAGGTGACTGATCCTTGCCCTACACACCCAGCAGCTTAGGAAATGCCAGTCACCAGTAGGATCCTGATTATGGTGCACACGAAAAGAAGAAACATGAAGAAACAAATGAAAGAAATATGAAGAAACAAATGTGAAGCAACAAATGAAAATGACAAAACAAAAAGGTGAAATGCAATCTCAGACCTCCAGCCCCTGCCCCAGGACAACTACAGAAGACATTGGCATAGAAAAATTTGGAAGTCACACACCTGAAATTTCTGAAAAGATAGGGAGTGAAGTAAAGAAACAAATCCATGAGGCTATAGAGGAAATCAGATCAGAAAATGATGGAAACTTTGTGTGAGCAATATAGGAAAAAAAATAGAATTCATGAAACATTCAAACAGATATGCAGGCAATTAAAAATTCCATTGAAAGCTGGGAAAACTGCTTGAATGAAACTGGAAACATTTTAGACCTTGAAGACAGGATTGAGACTAGTGATGGTGAAAGCAAAGACCTCTTAAAAATAGCAAGGGACTGTGAAATAACAATTTAACAGATCTAAGACAATGCAAAGCAAATCATATAAGCCTGATTAAGTGTCAATGAAAAAGCAGGAGTCAACACAAATGACACTTAAAAAAAAACTATTTGCAAAATTAGTGGAAGAAAATGTTCCAAACATGAGAATAAAATATGATATACAGATAAGTGAGGCAAATAGACCTTCAAACAGCCATAACCAAAGTAAATCTACACCCAGACATATAACAAAGTCCCAGAAATTCAGCACAAAAACAGAATCTTAAAAGCTGTTATAGAAAAGAAACATATAACCTACAAAGGAAAGTTCATTAGGGTCATGGCTGACTTCTCAACAGAAGCCCTCAAGTCAAGAAGAGTTTTTCACATCAAAAGAAATCACCAGTACAATGAAAATAATCCTTACAGACTGGGAAAAAGTTATTGCCAACTGTCCCTCAGACAAAGGACTTCTATCTAGAACATTCAAAGAACTGAAAAGAAAAGCAGGCTCCCCAAAGTCCCAATCCAAAAATGGGCATCTGAGATGAATACACACTTCTCCATTGTTAGTGGGAATGTAGACTGTACAACCACTGTGGAAATCAGTGTGATGAGTCCTCAAAAAACTAGGATTAGAGATCCCATTTGACCCAGCTATTCCTCTTCTAGGTATTTACCCAGAAGAATTGAAAACATCATACCACAGTCATATATGTACACTAGTATTTATAGCAGCAGAATTTGTAATAGCCAGATCTTGGAAACAACTCAAATTCCCATCAACTGAGGAATGGATAAAAAGGATGTCATATTTTTATACAATGGAATACTACTCAGCTATAAAGAAGGATAAACTCGAGGATTTTATGCGGAAACAGAAGCAACTTGAGACCATACGCATAAGTGAAATTAATCAGACTCACGTATGTAAATATCATATTGTCTCCCTAGTGTAAGAAACTGAAAGAGTAAATAAGATCCAAAAGGCACAAGAGATATCGTGAAAGAGAAACAAACTGCTCTTAGGGAAAGAACAACTGGGATGAGGAAAAGAAGAAAGAAGAAAAGCAAATAAATAATACATAAATAAATATGTGCATGTGTGCACAAGATAGCTAAGATGATTGTACTACTAACTCTATTAGTTCAAGGAAAGAAATAGCTAGTGCTCATATTGTTTGATCAATTTTGCATACCTGTATTTGTACTCTTAGTATTAGCTTTGAAGATAATAATATGCAATATAACAAGTGTTTTTAAATTCCTATTGTTTTGTCTAGAAGTCATATATCACTATGGTTTTGGGTTTTTGTTGTTGTCATTTGTTTCTTTTTGTTTGTTTGCTTTTTCTGTTTTTTTTTTCTCTTTAAAAGTAGGACCAAACACAAACTTGGGCAAAGATGATTGATAAGCTCAAAATGAATTTCTCTTGGATTTAAGTAACAGAAAGTTAGTTCTCATCACGTTGCACCCACAGTATTGATGTCAGTATGTGCATTTTCGTCCTTTCCTCTACTGTAGCTAAACAAAAGTCGAAGAAAATATGTCCATACATATCTCTGAAATTGTCATGCATGTTTTACGTATGGATACAACATTATTTAAACTTGATCTTAGCCAAAAGATCAAGAAGCAAGTACACTACATAATCTGTCATGGATTAAGTCAGCAATCTGTTAAAAGCATAGAAAGGGGACAGAAATCATTTCTTAGAGATTCCTCACAATCTTTAATTTCTCACTAGAGGATAAAGAGTCCAGAGCACTCATCACGCTTCTGTGATTTCTGGCATTCAAACCTGAGCTCTTGGCAATCATGTTTTCAAGGTGTTTCCAGCTATGTGTGTGCTGTAACATGCCTACTACATGTGTGAGCTACTTTGCATGTGCCATGGTAGTGGGTTAGTCAAAGATGTATTCAATGCAAAATTTCATGAGAATGGAATCATATTCTTCATGTGTGTCTCACCAAAAGATAGTGAAAAAAAGGCATTAACAATACTCATATTTCCTTTGTCCTGCCCTGTACTATATTCTGCAATCTCTTTCATCAACCTTTCCCTTCAAATCATCCCTTCGTTCTCCCATAAGACTGAACACTGTTCTTTTCTCCCAGATCATATAGCTACTGAGTCACAAGACCTGAGCACAGTTCTTTCTGAAGTTGTACTATTACAACATTTTGGATTGGTTTTACCTTTGTCTCATTCCAATATTTCATGCCAGAGCTTAAATCCTGGCTTTTTGAAATTTCTGTGGCACTTTGATTGCAAGCTATCACAGGCAAGATGAAAAAAAAAAAAAAAGACAGCATAAGGTAGCAAATCAGTTAACTATTTATACTATTAACCAAAGGTTGTCTTTCAGGGACCAACATGCCATTGGGAAAAGTCTTACATTTCATAATCGTTACCCCTAATATTAGTAGAAGTTTATCGAATGCAAACTCTTCAGAGTTTTCACTTGATCTGAGGTGTACAAAGATCACAGTTACCTTTAGATCGAAACAGCTTCCTACCAGCTGGGAAGACTTTGTAATTACCAAGCCATACGGTGCACTACGAAAAGGTCAAAGACATACTCAGAACCAAGTACGAGGTGCCCTGAAAGCTAGAAAGGAAGATTTTTAGTCTGATGAAAAGAGTCTTTCAACCTAAGTGACCCCAGGAAGCGGACATCAGAGGCCCTGGTGCGCAGAAATGGTCCTTGGGCTGCAGGGAGGAGAGAAACAAAGTCTGGAAGCTGTAAAGCTTCAACAAACATAATCAGTGCTGAGTCAAGTTCACCCCAGAAAAAGAAGGGTTACGCCTTTGTTTAGAGGCAAAGCCAAACCACCTTGAGGCTGGGTATTCATGAAGATCAGTCAACAAAGTATGTCTTAGCTCAGTGTCAGTTGAAGTTAGGATCAGAAACAGGGACTGCCAGTCTGTAAACAGACTCTCTCTAGTTTTCTTTTTATTTCTAGCTCTTTGTACAGGATTTTATGTGTACCCAGAACTGTCAGATTGTTGGGAGCCCCTGAACCTGGAAATTGAACACACATGCAGGGTTGCTGCATGGCCGGGGCAAGAGAAGGTCACAACTGAGGACACCTGGCTCCAACTCCAATTAACTAAATGAAGACTGTAGCTCTGGGTATTTCACCCCTATAGTGAAATGCAACGTGGATATCTTCTCATAAGATAGTTCCCCTTGTTAGTATAATTGGTTACTTAGAAAAGTCCTTGAACCACTCCCAAGGTCTGTTCAATTTCCTGTGTTTTCCACTGTAACCCCTAAAACAAATAGAGGCCACTACAGTCCCCGAACTCTGCAGAAGGTTTTGATCCTCCTGGAGCCCTAGGAGGAGAAATGATTATCTCATTTACTTAACCCTTTGCCATAAACTGATTTGGGAGATTGGAGATCTAGGCCAGGTCCCCGATATCAGATAAAGGCTTTGTTGGGGTGTGTTTTTAATCTGGTCTCACATCAAGGAGTGGGAACCGCCAAAATTGTTTAACACCTTGGAATTAGGAATCCATTCTTTGAAGATGAATATTGGTGAGGACCATTCCCCAGGTGATTCGAAGGATCCTTGAAAGGGAACAGAGAGCGTATCTTTTAGCGCAGCGTAAGAAAAACAAAAACAAGCAAAACGAAAGCCTCAAGTATCTTATTCAGTAGATGAAAAATAGAAAGTGACTACAAAAACAGCTAAGATAGGATATTGCGTATCAGTCTCAGAAGGTGGAGATTCAGGTGGTAGCATAACTTTTGTGGTAGAATTAACCACTTGGCCACTTACAATTTTTCTTCAGGAAAAGTGTCTATTAGCTTTTCTTGGCCATTTTTTCATTGGGTCTTTTATTTTGGAGGGTCTATGTTTTGTGGTTTTTCATAGATTCCAGATATTAGTCCTGTGGCGTATAGTTGGCAAAATATTTTTTCCACTCTGTATGAATGGATAAAGAAAATGTGGCATTTATTCACAATGGAGTACTATTGTGCTATAAAGGAGGATAAATTTGAGTCATTTGAAGGAAAATGGATGCATTCACTGAGTTCACAATGTTAGGTGAAATAAAGCACATATTCAAGCTTAAATACCACATGGATTCTCTTGTATGAGAAACACAAAGTATAAAAAAAATCAAAGTGCAAAATAAATGATAGGTAAAAGGAAACAAAAAGTTGGTTCTTTTGCCAATGAGAAGGGGTCCAAGAGATGGAGAGAGTGGGAAAAGTGGGGAAGAGAACATAAAAAGAATTAAGATGTCTTATGTGCATGTACCAACTCCCCATGAGAAATGTAATCATTATGTACCGCAAACATATACTAATAAAAATAAAAATTAAAATGATTACCACTTGGTTCAAGCTCTTGACACACTTAGGCACAAGTGAGAAACAATAACCATGTCTCTTGGGGTAACTAAATATGATGATATTGAAGGGTATGAGAATCACGATCTCAGAAAACAAACAGCCTCTGAGAGATGTGATTCCTTATCAGAAGATCAGCCATGTGCAACATAACTGGACATCCTGATAAACTTGAAAAGATTTTGTCCACTACGATTCGAAATAAGTTCGAAGCTCAGCACAAACAAGGTGGTGCTGGGGGTGCTTCAAGACCAGCCCTCATGTTCAGTGTTTCTCTAAATGTAAGTTGTAATATGTGCCCTTATGGTTTGATATGTACAAAGGATGCAAATAAAATCAGAGCAGGGAAAAGACGGAAGGGGAAATTCTAGGGATATCCCAGGAGAAGCTTCTAAGAGTCTCTCTCTCTCTCTCTCTCTCTCCCTCTCTCTCTCTCTTTCTCTCTCAGGTGCATGGGATACACTCAGTACCTTAAGAAATGATATATGCAGTGTTATCACCATGACAATTCATTAGAGCCTCAGACCCCACTGCTGTTTCTATTAGATGTGAGGCAAGAAGATGAAGGGTAAGTTTGTTCTCTAAGTCTCCAGACCCTAGGTAGAAAAGTTGCTGTTCTCTCTAAAGTAATTAATTGCATAGCACTGTTGATGCCAATTTCTGTGCATAATTCAAGACCTCAAGCATTAAAAGGACGCTTGCCTACTGGAATATTCCAAGGACATCACTCATAGGAGCCAGCTAAGTACCTGTCACCAAAATGCGCCTTCGCTGAGAATGTGTGGGGTTTCAGCAACTCAGCCTGTCTCAGTTGATTCCGTGTTGCACATGGGACCATGCTGGTGGCTCCATGGTGACAGTTTGACGCATGTGGATGAAAACCAAATCCCTTTGACACTGGAGATTCGGGCATGGCAAAGCTGGCTGAGGGAGTGGGTATGACACATTAATTACTTGTGCAGAACAGTTTCCAAAGTCCCTCATATGCA
>PVJX010043218.1:0-13799 GCA_004027295.1 Dolichotis patagonum | reverse complement strand
CCTTACCTCCTGCCCTACACAGAGCCAAGGTGGCCGGGTGGGGAGGCAGGGGCTGGGAGTGGCCACTGCAGGATGTGTTTCTCCCTGGTGGCCCCGGCTCCCTTTCCCAGCCAGGTCTGTGCCTCACAGTTGGACCAGGGCTCAGAGCCAGCTGTGAGGGCTCCCTGGAGGAGGTGACAGCTCAGCAGAGGAGGGGAGGAGGAGGGCGCTGCGCAGAGAAGACCCTTGTCAGAGAGCAGGAAGTCTCCAGCCAACATTTAATACGGGGATTTAGTACCAAAAACCAAACCAAAGCAAAACAAAATTTAAATTCCAGCTCCCAACATGTCTCAGTGGGGACCGTCTGAATGTCCGTCTGTGGCAGGCCCATACCTGGCCTCATACCTGGGACTGCTGGCCCCGTGCAACTGGGACCCTGGCTGTCCCCCTTCAGAGCCTGCCTTTGCCTTTTGAAGCTCCATCACCTTGGCAGAGTGGCTTCACCTTCTGGTCACCTGTCCCTCCAGCTGGTTCAGGCCCATCCAGGCCCATGGGCTGCACCCATGTCCTCAAGAAGGACACCAGGGGGCTGAGCACAAGGTGCAGGAGGCGGCAGGACAGGGTCTGGGCAGAGGGACATAGGTCCACAGGGACCTCTGGGAATGGGGCTGGGATGGCCGGGTCTGCAGTGTCCAGGAGAACCAGGGAATATAGGCTCTGGGGACATCTCTGGATTTGTAAGGGATGTTGATGTTGGAGAACAGTCCGGACCACAGAAAATCTGGCCTCTTGCTCTGGAAGCTGCCAAAGTCACCTTGGCCCTCTGGCTTCTCCCTGGGTGACATGCAAATAAGGTGTTACGCAAATGAGCACCCAGATTTGCATATAACCAAAGGCCAGAGATGTGAGGATGTGTTGACCTCCTTCCTGTTTGCTTCCTCCCTTGGTACCTTGCAGGTGTGAGCACTTAAGGACAGGGCTTTGTTGTTTCTCTGCAGCATCTTGGCCTCGTCTCTCCTATTGGTTGCATTAAGTCCTGCATTTTTTTTTTTTTTATTGGTACCGGGGATCAAACTCGCCACCACGCGATTGCAAGGCAGGTGCCTATGCCACTGAGCTAAATCCCCAGCCCTTTATTGGTTGCATTAAATCGAATGAATGAATGAATGATCAGAGAGTATGATGATGAAGACAGATATGCCGCAGGGGGTGGGCACTGCGGATTGGCCATCACCTCTGGGGCATCTCTGCTCATCTATAGAATGGGTGTGGCTCAGGCCCTCCCAGGACCATTGAACCAAAAGTGCTGACTCCCCTCACTGCTGTGTGACCTCAGACAAGTCACTTAACCTTCCTGGGCCTCAGTGTCCTCTGTGCAACAGGGCAGAGATAACTCACTGATCCTGTAATTCCATGCCAGCCAAAGAGCTCTCCCTAAATATGGAAAACATAGCACTTTCTGCCCAAAGATATCAGTCAGACTCTATTATTTATAACTTCAAAAAACTGGAAATAACCGAGATGTCCAACAATAAGGGTAAGGCTACATAAACTATGGAACTTCCACTTGACAAAATATTAGGCAACCAATAAAACTGAGGTTTGGAGAAAGGAAAATGACCTCACGTTCAGAGAGGAAAGGGCCATGATGTTATGGCAGGTCAGAAAAAAAGCAGGCCGTGAAAAAAAAAAAAAAAGCAGGCCGTGACCATTCTGCCTTTTTCATTTAATATTCAGTATGGTCTCAGCTGTGTTTTTAAAAACGTCCTCAACAAAAAACTATGGGAGGAAATACATCAAACCTCAACAATGATTGTCTCTGGGTGCTGGGGCCGTGGGTGGTGATTTTTCTTCCTTATTTTGACTTTACTGCATTTTTTTCAGATTTTCATGAGTAAGTGTGCATTGTCCCTTTTATAGTAAAGACACTAAAAATGGAGAAAAAAATATTCAGATTTTGGGCGTGGGGGGGTCAGTGCTAAGATCTGTCCAGGTGCAAGGAGGCTCTGGCCTTGGGAGAGGGCAGCTCAGTGTAGGAACCAGGGCCACCCGCGTGCTCCTGGGGAATCCTTTGGGCCCTAGGAGCACTTCCTGTTAAAGGGGGCCTAGTCACCTGTGTGGCAGGGGTAGCAAGACCAGGATCTGACTTAAAATGTCATGGTTCCTATGAATTCCCAGGAAGCCCGAGTTCTGCTTTTAGACAGCCCAGAAAGATGTCAGCCTCCTTGTCTGGGAGTCCCTGAGAGTATTTTTGGCCCTGGAGGTACAAATGTTCTTGACTCATTTTGGAAAGTAGAAGTGGGGTGATTTCCAGAAGCGCATCACCGCGGAGGAGGGGCGCGGCCGTGTCAGCCTCCTGCCTTCAGGGCGGGCCCCTCCCGGACCGCGTGACCTTGGGCCTCTCTTTGCTGCAGACTCTGCGCTGGGTGATCCTAGGAACCCTAAACTCTGTTTCACGGAGGCCATCTCCCCAGACCCTTAGGGGCTGGGCCCCAGGATCCTGAGAAGCGGCCTCTTCCTGGCTCCAGTCCCAGACAGTCTGGCCCGGGGCCTATTTCCAGCATGGTTCCCCGGGGAGCGCGCCTGTGTAGGAGTGGGCGTTTCCCGGGAGGGGGTCCCTAGAAGCTCAGCATCCTGATGGGGTTGCCTCAGTTTCCCTCAGTCCCCTTTGCGGCAATCCTGGCCGCGGATCCGCCAGCGGTGGGGCAGACAAGGCTGAGTGAGTGGTCGTTTGCGCCCCAGCTTCAACGCTGGGGTGACCAGCACAGTGCGCATGCACACACTTTTCCTGCTGCAGGGCTTCGGGCGACCCTGTCCTGGGTGTCGCTTGGGACCCAGAAGCTCAGTCCGGGTGCTCCGAGGCTCCTGCGCCAACACACGTAGTAGAAGTGTGTGCGCAAACACGTCCCGGCCCTGCAGACGCACAGCAAGGACCGCAGACCTGCTAATGACTCATGTGTGCCCAGCACTTTCCGCGGGCCGCTCCTGCCCAGCGCCACTGGGTGAATATTCGGAAGGATTCTGTGAGCCAGGCGCGGAAGCTCTCCACCCTCGGGGAGCTCAGAGACCACCCAAGGTCACACAGGCAGCGAGCGCAGGACTTGAACCCGGGCCACCTGGCTCGAGTCCACCCCAGGACTGGTACCCTGAGAACAGGTGGACTCTTCCAGCTGCTGCTCTGGGAAACGAGAACTCAGCATAGATCAGTGGCCTCCGCAGGTCACACAGCAGATGAGCTCAGGACCCAGATCTGGCCCCGACCCCTGGGTTCCGGGAAAGGGCTCTCGGCACCTGAGTGTGAGTGGGGCCCTGGCAGAGGCACTGCCAGCTTGTGGGGAGCACACAAGCCTGATTGGATCTGCACGACACCCTCGTTTGTTCATTCATTCATTCATTCCCTTGCCCGTCTGTCTGTGCCGGGCCATGGGCCAGCCCCGGGATAAAGAGGTGACCGAGCCTCAGGGCTGGGGATGTAGCTCAGTGGCACAGCAAGCGTGAGGTGGTGGGTTTGGTCCCCAGTACCTAAGACAAACAAAAAACAGCGAAACAGATGACCAAGCCTCAGTTTCAGCTCTTAACCCAGGGACATTCAGGAGGAGGCAGCAGCTGAGTTCCGGTCGGTTAGAGAAGGGCTGGGAGGGCGTTCCAGGCCCAGAGAATGTCTGATGCCTTGGGGACGCCCGGGCGCTTGCCAAGATTGGCAAAGGGAGGGGGAGGGAGTATGTGGGTCTATGTTGCTGGGGGCTAGCTGTTGAGTCCACTCCACCTCTGGAGGGATGTGGCTGCCCCTGTGAGGGAGTCCAGAGAGGGGGAAGTGCAGTCTAGGAAAGGATGTGGGCCCTGCCTGCTTGGGTCATCATCCAAAAGGGGAAGTGAGTGCTGGGGGTAGGGCTGGTGGGGTGAGGTCATAAGGCAGGAGAGGGTGGCCCAACAGCACCCCAGCTAGTCCCTCAAGGTGGGGAAGGAGGGAGGGAGGCAAACCAGCTCCCTGGTTTTCCTACAGCACTTCTTGCCATGCCCCTCCTCACTCCCTTTCTCCCTGGCCTTGTTGCTGTTTTTGCAGTGAATGTGCTTGTGCCTACCACAGGACCTTGGCACCTGCTGCCCAAAATGGTTTTCTTCTTTTAACCATTCATCTTTCCAAGTGCCATCTCCACAGAGGGTTTCCTGGTTCTTCTGAGCTTCACTGCCCAAACCTGTAGCCCTCACTCTTCCCACCACCACCCATTCCTCACTGCCCGGTGGCTGCCTGCCCATCTGCTTCACATGTACCTCATCTGTCCCCCTCCTGGGACATGGGCTCCCTGGGGACAGGGCTTGGTCTCTTCTGCTCACTGCTGAGTCCCAGCACAGAGTCTGGCATGCAGCGGTGGGCGGGAGGAGCCTCAGCAGCACAGCACTGAGCACTCGCTATGTGCCAGGCACCCCCTGGGCCCACTCTGTGGCAGCAACCCAGTTAATTAGCCAGTGTGGGAGTTATGCCCATGTTAGAGGTGTGGAAACTGAGGCACAGAGTAGCTCGCAGGTAGCCGCCTTGAGATTGGAACCCTGGAGGTTCACAGATCCCGGAGGGTTTGGATACTCACTGTTGGTGGGAATGGAAACTGGTACAACCACTATGGAAATCAGTGTGGGGATTCCTCCAAAAACAGAAACTAGAAACTCCATTCCACCCAGCTGTTCCCCTTCTAGATCTTCCTGCAAAAGCCAAAAATACCATATTACTATAGTCCACGCACACCCGCATTTATAGCAGCGCAATTCACAACAGCTAAATCCTTGAAGCATCCTCTGTGCCAGTCGGTAGATGAACAGATAAAGAAAATACAGCTTGTGCTCCATTTCTGATGGTGCTGGGAGTGGACCCTGGGCCTCGAACTTGCTCGGCAAGTGCTCTACCCCTGAGCTACTCTCCTGGCCCTGGTTGCTCCTGTTTCTTGACTCCTGTATCCAGCACTGCATAAAGACAGCGGGGCAGCTGGTGCGGGGACCTGCCGAGTTCCTTCCTTGGGATGCACACCCGGCCTGGGCTGGACTGGGCTGGCTGGACCTCAGCAAAGTTCTCCAGGTCTTTCTGAGGAATGGCCGTGCTGTTTCCACAATGGCTGTTTCCACCCACCATGTGCAGGGGTTCTCCTTTCTCCACATCCTTGCCAACCTTTGTTAGTTTTTGTTTTTGATAACAGCCACCCTGCATGCGGTTAGAGGACCCCCAAATCAGGGATTTGCATTTCCCTGATCATGAGAGATGAGGGGCTTTGTTTTTTCCTCCTGGCTGTTCACTTGTCTTCAGAGAAACGTGGTTCGGATTCCTTGCCTGCTTTTTAATTGCATTATTATTATTATTATTATTATTATTATTTTGCTGACAGCAGTCAGTCTTAAAGGTTTAGTACCCTTTTTTGTTTTACTCTCTCAGCATCAGGGGTTTCACTTGAGTGGAAGGGTTGTAGAGTCATCCATCCATCCATTGGTCCATCCATTCACAGCTGTGCCCTATGCCAGGCCCCACTCCGGGCACTGAGCGTAAAAAAATACAAAGTTTTCCCCCAGCAAGATGCTCAGGTAATGAGGGAGGAAGACAGGTGGGGAGAACTGGTTGGAGGGGGGAGAGGAGGCCTCAGTGGCTTTGAGCAGCACCCCGCAGATCTGCAGTGGGTCAACCCCAAGCACCCTCAAAGTAGCCTCTGGGAACAGTGAGAACCACCTCAACCCTTCTCACTGCCTCGTTCTGGGGCTCAGGGCTTTGGGAAGGGCCTGCAAGGTGGCCTGGCTCGGGTCTCCATGGCTGCAGCTGGACAGAGGGTGGCAGCGCTGTCTCCTTCCTTCCGGTCTACCGGGCTCAAGAGGAGGGGGATTCCACCTAGTAGAAGGCCGGAGGGGTGTTGTGAGGTGAGTTGTCACCTGTGGACCACACACTTGCTGCCCAGGTCAGCTCCATGGACTTGGGCCTTCCCTTGTTGTGCAGACTGTGGAAGGCTCGGCCATGCACACACGTGGGTGCATGCATGTGCACGGCTGTATTGAATGCACACTTGCGTACTCAAGTTCCCCATGAGCACATCTCTCCCCCATCCCCGCTAGAATGGCTTCCTGAGCCTTGGTTCAGGACGGGACCTCTGAGGCTCTGAACCCCCGATACCTGGCCTAGGATTCTCCTCATCACCTGTCACCTGTCACCCATCGCCTTCTCCTGACTGGCCCCTCCTCTCCGAGTCCTGTACAGCAGCGGGGCTGGGCTCTGCAGAGGCATTTGGGACCCACTCACTCCTGGACTTTAGGAAGAATTCTAGGAAAAACAAAATTATGGTACTGGAAGGCAGGAGGTGGGTGGCTGCGGGTGAGGGGGATAGAAGCCATCTAGGAGACACACTAAAGAAGCTTCTTGGGGGTGGGGGGACAGTACTAGGGATTAAACCCAGGTCCTTAGCACTGTGCTTCACCCCAGCCCTTTTAGTTTTCAAGACAGATTCTTGCTAAGTTGCCCATGCTGTACTCAAACTTGCAGTCTGCCTGCTTCGGCCTGCCAGAGTGCTGGGATAACAGGCATGCGCAATCCAGCTATACCCAGCTACAAAGGAACATTCAGGGTTGAGGAGAGTGTGCTACATTCTGATCGAGGCAGCGGTTGTGCGACTGTAGCCATCTGAGCTTGGATCCCACATGAGTGTTGTGTGCAGCTCCACCGCAGTGAAGCTCACACCCGCACCGCACCTTCCTGTCTCCTCGCTCACCCAGGTGCTTGTGCAGCATCTACCGTGCGCCTCACACCAACCGGGCAGGGCCAGCAGCAGCCAAAACAGCCCCCATTGGCCGGGAGACAGCCCGGAAAGTGCCCCCTCGGAGTAGCCCCGGTGGGGGTGGGGACATAATGAGGATGCGGAGGGGAAGTGAAAGAGGCCTGGGGAGCCAGAGTGACCAGGAGCTGTTTTGAGGTCTCTGTGACCTGACCCCTTCCCATCTCCTCTGCCCAGAAGGCTTCCTTTGAGTCGGGCCCACAGTGGCCTGTGGTAAAGCCAAGCTGGGGACAGAGGGGTGCTGGTGATCTGTTCTAGCTCAGGGGATGGCACAGCCCCAGGCACTCAAAGTCAAGGGCACACACACCCAGGGCCTGGACGCATGTTCCTACCGGAACACAGGGCACACATACTCACACCTGGCTCCAGCCTGAGTGCAAATCCACAGCCCCAAGTTGGTGCCCATGACTTCCGTGTGCCTCCAATGGCTTCCATGCCCTGGGACCGCAGTCTCTGGCACAAACACAGTGAACGGTGGACACTCACACCCACCTGCTTGAATACATGGTAAGAACTAATGTGCGCGTGCTTTTTTTTTTTTTTGGTGGTACTGGGGTGGAACCCAAGGCCCCCTAGCCTGCACTCTCCAGCAAGGGCTAAGGTCTATGGAGCACTTCCTCTTAGCAGTGGTTTCGCCAGCTCGCCCACCCGGAGCTCTGTGAGGCAGGACGGGCCTGCATGTGTGGAATAGATTCCTAGGATCGGCCTGTTTTGTTGATGAGAACACAGAGGTCCCAAGGGTTCATTTCCTGCCCAAGTTCTAAGATGGTCAGTGGTGGCCCTGGGAAGAGAAGTTAGGCTTCTGGTCTGGGGTGTGCTGTCTGCAGTCATCATAGAGACCCTCGGATGGTAGGGACGCCCCTTCCTGTCTCTCCTGCCCACTGGGAAGCCCTGTGTCTGTGTGTGTCCAGCACTGGTGGTGTACAGAGCCCTCTTCTACCCTGCAGGGTGGCTCCCACCCATGGCACAGAAGAGAACTCGAGGGACAAAGGACAGTCATGATGCTTGAGGCCACACGGCGGTGGATGCCTCAGTGACTCCTAGTCTTGCTCTTGGATGGAGTGGTCTCAAGTGGGACGCTGTCCTCCCACTGGCCGGAGCATGGGAAGTTTTGAGGGGTGAGAGTGTTATGGGGGCCCCTGTGGCAGAGTGGGAACCTCTCCAGGAGTAAGAAAGCTCTGTCTAGCTTTTGGGGGGCCTGGAGGGGTGCAAAGCACAGCAGGTATGACTCAGCGGTGTATCTGATGGGGGTGGCCAGTCAAGCCAGGGCACAAGGATGACTGAGGATTCTGGGCTCTGGAGGGTAAGAAGGGCTGGCAGGGTGAGTGGCACCACAGCAGGCTTTGAGCAGTGTCCCCTGGCACCTTTGTAGGGTGCAGAATCTGGGCCTGGGAGTGTGGCTCCCTCCCTCCCAGCTCTGCTGTCCTCTGCAGGAGGCCGTGCCTTGCCAGCCATTGTTCCCAGGTTTAAAAATAAAGGCTTCTTGGCCTGGGCTCTGCAGGCAGAGGGGAGGGGGCAGTGCCAGCCTAGGCCTGAAGGGCATCTGGCTGGCAAAGGAGGCCTCACCCACTCCACAATCAGTGCGGCCAGGGGTCCCCAGAGTCAGCAGTGTGCTCCTCCTCCTGCCAAGGAAGGCATGAGCTGTCAGGGTCAGGGCACCCCTCTCCTCACCAAGAGCCCCCAGCACCCTGGGGCCAATGAGGGGGACATGGGCTCCCAGTCCTCTGTTTCACCCACCACCCATTCACCCAGGAATAACAATGTCCCAATATCTCCAGTGGGTTAGACACCAGCATTAGGTGAAAATCAAGACTCCGAGAGGTTTAGTGACACACGGCTGGCCAGGGCAGGTCTGCTGAGCCAGGGTCCCGAGTTCCCCACTGTCCCTGAGCTCAGGCGAGGCTCCGCCTTTTCTGGCTTCCATTCCAGGCCCTGCCTCTGGCCAGCAGTCAGGCAGCTTGCTACTTCCCCTAAGTGGCCAGGGACAGGGAACACCGAGGGGGACTTGGAGGGAGGCAGGGAAGTGACAGATCTGGGGCCTGGAGTGTGCCAGGGCCTGGGGTGGGGAGTCTGTGCTCACCCTAACCCGAGGCAGGAGTAGGGAGGACCCTGAGGTCCAGAGAGGGGCGGTCACTGCGAGATAGGATTCAAATCCAGAGCAGCCTCGGTCTACGGCTTTCTCCTTCCAGGGTGTGAAGCGCACACAGGAGTCACCAACATGGGACCCCACCTCTCCTCCACAGGAGTCAGGGGTAAACTGAGGCACCAAAGAGTAGATGGCAGTGCTGTTGCTGGGCACTAGCGCCTCACCCTGGAGGATGGGGGGGAAGCAGGCAAGGGGTGCAGAGTGTACAGTAGCTCCCATGGGAGACCTCACCTCTGGTCCCCACCTCTGCTCACGCTTTCAGCCTCCCCATTCCAGGCGAGCTGGCAGGCTGGTGCTGGCGCTGGAAAGTAGCATTCCGGAGCCCCCCACCCCCACCCCTGCCAAGCCTGGATTCTTGACAGAGCAGGAGAGCAGGGACTTTGGGGCAATGCTCAAGGTGGAAGTGTGGGGAGGATTTCAGGAGTGACCAGGTAGGACCCCTCTCTTTCTCCCTCGGGACGGGGACTCTGGGTCGGACTAGGGACAGAGCTGGGCCAAAGGCAGGTGATGAACACCTCTCACTACTGTCAAAGGGGTTCCAGGGAGAGTTGTGACTGTGTGTGACCTTGGGCAAGACACATGGCATCTGTGGGCCTCAGAGACTCACAAAAGGTCACCCGCTGAAACAGATGACTCTTGAAGGTGTCTTCTAGCAAACCCCTTGGGACGCTCAGGTTTGATCAGGGCAAGCTTCTGAGACGTCTGCCTTCTGGCTTCCTCCAGCCCATCTTTAGCAACAGCCAACTTGTCCTTCTAAAATTGTGAGTCAGGCGCCCCTGCTGGGCACTACTGGGGCATGGGGCTGCCCCACAAAGGCAAGGCTGTGGTTTCCTCCCCTTCTGGCCCCCAGCTCTCTGCTGACCCACAAGCGCCTGTCCCTGTCACCTCTCTGCAGCCACACGGGCCTCCTGGCAGTGCCTCAATCTGGCCAAGTCTCTCCTCTGCCCTAGAGGGCTTAGCCCCACCCAGGTCTTCGAATAGTTCTTTCTGGTGATCCAAGCCTCAGCTCAAATGTCACCCATCTGAGTGGCCTTCTCTGACCCCTTCACGCACCCCATGTCTCCATCACACTTGTGATTTGTCTCCTTTAGGCCACTTTTTCGCTACCAAACTGTCTTGTTCCTTTATGGTTTATTGGCTAGCTGTTCCTCTTCCTTCTGGACTGTCACCTCTGAGAGGACAGGGACACCACGCCAGCACTGGCCCAGCTCGCAGCAGGCTGTCCAGAAGACACTTTGGTGAAATTCAGGGAGGAGGAAGGGAGGAAGATTCACGACCTGTGATCCCCATGAGGCTTGGAGCCCCAAGAGTGCCATAGCCCCAGACCCGGAAACCCCCTAGGTCTGACCACTGGCCTGGCTCCGGGGTGACTTCATCGCTGCAAAAGGAGGGCATGGGGGCAGGAAGCGGAGGACGCATCAGATGGGCTAAATTTAGAGCGTTTGATTCAGCCCAGGCGGGACAGTATTCCTGGAGCCCCCATTGTTTGTGAGGGGCCAGAGGGCAGGCTGGCTATTGAATGGGGGCCTGGCCATGCCAAGGCGTCTGGGCATGCCGGCTGGGGGCAGAGGGGTGGCTGCTCCCGCTGGAGAAGCGGACAGACCAAGGGTCAGGCAGAGCGTGTGGGGGATGGGCTGCCCTAGGATTCAGGCTGAAGGTGGGAAGGGGTGCTGCTCCGGTGAGGAGGGGTTCAGGTGGTCCTGATCACCAGCTGGGAGCCGCGTGACCTCCTGGCGATCATCATGCTCCACCCCACCATGCCATTCTCCTGGCTGTGACAGGATGGAGCTGTCAAAGGCCACACAGACACCCTAGGGCCCCGACTCACAGCCTAGGCCAGCAGCACCAGCTGTGCCCCCCGCCCACACCCTCCCACCCGGACAGGTGCCGTGGGCTCCTTCCGTGACACATCCCTGCTGTCCCCTACCGGGCCAGGCAGCCGCAGGCTCTAGTGCCCATTACCATGGCAACTCGCTGTCGGGGCCTGTGAGATGAGCGTGAGCGAAGGCTGGGAGAGGAGGCTGGGGCTGCCTGGCTTCTGACCCCTGGCCTGGGCCTGGCTGAGCTGCCTGGCTAATCCCGCCGGCCCTCTCGGGTGTCCTGTTTCTGCGCCCACGCGTAACCAGGCAGCTCAGGGAGGTGGGGATGGGATTGTCCTTGGTTCAGGGCCACCTGGTGGGTGAAGGATCAGCAGGCCAAACGCCTGGGACCTTCCGGCTGCTGTCCAACTCCCCTGCTCCTCTCCTGCAAGTCCCACTGAGGCTCAGGAATCCCTCAGGCCCCTTGCCCTGGAAGTGAGGGGGAGGGGAACAGAGGTCCCATGGGCTTGCTCTGCACCCTGATGTGTGACAGGCATCGAGAGAGAAGACTCCCAATGCTCAGAGCAGGGTCCCTGCCTGCCCACTTTCCTCCTCCTGTCTCAGGGGGGCCTTGGAAATGAAGCCACCTGCCTCATGCTGCAGATGAGCAAACTGAGGTCCAAGCCAGGTTCCCCAGACCGTCCTCCGCCCAGCCGCTTTGTCCAACCACCAGGGCCTGCCCAGCTCGGGTCTCCAGGAACTGCATCTCCCTCCCAGGCCCCCTGCCCTGCCCTCCTCTTGATTTCACATCATGACTCATGTTATCATGTTCTTGGGGCTGAGTAACCACCTGAGTTATTTATACTCCGGCTTAGCAGGCTTCCTTCCCTCCTCCCGGCCGAGCCCAGGAGGACGAGGTGGGGGTGGCAAGGAGCCTGGGAGAGGGGGATGCAGCTGAGCACCCCCACATCCCCTCCCCTGGGGCACCACCCCCGTAAAAGCACCCAAAATAACCATGACTGCCCCAGCACAACAGGATGGGCCTGGATCTATGGCATCGATACCTAGGATCAGGATAGTTTGGGGAGGGGGGAATTCCCTTCCCGAGCGAGTCACCCGTCTGGAAAAATAAAGAAGGAAAAAGCTGAAAAATTTCCTTCCATCAAAACAGGAAGGAGCTGGGGACATGGGGGTGGGCAGGAGATTCGGGGTGGAGGCTGCGATGTGCCCTCTATAGTGAGGTGGTCTTCAGGGCGCCCCCCCCATTGTCTAAGCATAGGACCCACAGGCTATGCCCTGGGTAGCTCCCTCCCTGGCCCTCTGGGCCACCTGGGGGTGTTTCCATCCCAGCTCCCAGGCCTGTGTGGTGTGCAAGCCTCACTCACACCCAAGTCACAGACACGCACACGCTCTCCCACACAGGAGTGCCTCCCTCGGCCCCGGGCGGCCAGACAGGGCATCTGTCTCCCTGACTTGTTCTCTGTCCTCCCCCAGCCCTGGTCCTGGGAGTCCTGTGACTCAAGTCCAAGCCCACTGCCATCTCTCATCAGCAGAGTGATCCTGGGGAAGTCACTGTCCC
Organism: Dolichotis patagonum; assembly: GCA_004027295.1. Taxonomy (NCBI): domain Eukaryota; kingdom Metazoa; phylum Chordata; class Mammalia; order Rodentia; family Caviidae; genus Dolichotis; species Dolichotis patagonum. The sequence goes on along the minus strand of PVJX010043218.1, from coordinate 1,499 downwards.
CCTCTGAGCCTGTTTCTTCCCTGTGGTCACAGGGGTGTGGTCACTGCCAGGCTGCTCCCTGAAGCCAGTCGTGGGGACTGAGTGAAATTTGCAATCCACAGGCCACAGTCAGGCCAGGGAAATGTGCCCTCGGCTTCCCTTTCCTGAATGATCGCAGGCAGCAGGCACTTCATTCATTCACTCATTCATTCATTCATTCACTCATTCATTCATTCATTCATTCACTCATTCATTCATTCATTGATTGGTTTGTCCATTCGATTAACCCCACCTCCAGATGCAGTAGGTTCCAGAGCCCCACTCACCCAGGTCACATGGCTGGGATGGCCAGGACGTAGACAGCGCTGTTCTCACCCGAGGGAGAATGAAGGAGGCCACCTCAGGGCCTCTGATGGAAGTCGTGGCCCATTTTCCCTGGGCTTTGCAGCTGGGACCACTGGTGACGATCTGGTGGCTTCTGCAGGGATGCGCCAGTGACTGCGGGTGTGTGCATTGGAGAAGCACTGTGTCTGGCCGTGGCAGTCAGCACTGAGGCCATTAGTCACTCCCGCCGGGCTGCCCTCGCTTATGTAACCATGCCTCAGGGCGTCTGTGCAATTGTCTCCATCTTTCCATCTGTCTTCGCACCTGCCTGCCTCAGCCTGTAGCACCCCCTCCAGGGCAGGGGACTCTGGGATGGTGAGCTGGAGCTGCTATGCCCAGTTCTTCATGAGGACAACCTTATGGACACCATGGCCGTCTGTACAGTTCCCTCATCGGAGGGTGTGTGGAACCCCCATTCTGCAGGTGAGGCCTTAGACTCTGCTTCTCTAAGCCCTGGCTCAGCTTCCTCATCTATAAAATGGGGATAATATATTTTCCCTAGATTGTAGGAGGTTGATGCATGAGTGAGAACCCCAAGAAACCAGCATTTGACTTTAATAAAAGACTTTCGGGCAGGGGATTTAGCTCAGTGGCTCAAGTGTGAAGAAGTCATGAGTTCGATTCACGGTACCAAAAAAAAAAGAGAGAGAAAAGGACAGAAAAAGGCCTTTTATCTATTAAAGTAAAATGCTACAATCTTAAAAATAAATAAATAAAAGACTTTCTTTCCTTCTTTATTGGTTCACAGTAAAAGCAAGAGATACAGAAATACCCCATAGCAGTCTGTAGGGGGATGAGAGTGGGCTGGGGAAATGGGCAGCTGTGTGCCCTCCTGCCTGGCAGATGGGCAGAGAGGTCACCAGGTGATGATGTTGGTACGTGCTGTGTGGGTTCGAATCACAGCCCTGCCCTTGGCAGAGCTGCCGGAGGCCTCGGTTTCCCTGCCTATAAATGACGCCAGGGCTCAGCCCCTGCAGGCGAGTCATACGGCGAATGTGAGTGCACCCCAGACCTAGGAGCAACTGCCTGACACACCAAGCGCCACCGAGCGCCTGCGCTTATGAATATTGATGAAAGATTTGTGACTTTTATGCCGTGGCTGGCTTCCCATTCTTCTGCCAGGCCTGCCTCGTTCT
>PVJX010043217.1:0-13768 GCA_004027295.1 Dolichotis patagonum | reverse complement strand
AAGAATAAAAATCTTCAACATTGATTTAAAAAATGTATTTATATTGTTTTAAATTTAAAATTTTTTAAGGAATCAAACAATTAGGGTAAATAGGTCTGTATACTTACATTTTCTGATAGAGCTGTATATGTCTATAATCTTGTTAATTATAATTTTTGTTTATCAATGTTGTTTTCTCTGATTATTTCTTACCCAACCTAAATTCTCTTCTCCTTCATTAATATATCTTCCTAGCATATGATGATTAATTTTATATGTTAACTTGTTTAGGCTGTCGAATGTATAATTATTTGTAGAAATATTATTGCATGTATACATATGACAGCATTTCTGATTGCTTTAACATTCAGATGAGCAGACTGTGTAAGGCGAACTGTTCTTCATGACACCTAGTATAGATAGACCTTGTCAGACTCACTGGAGGACCGAATAAGAAAAAAATTTGGGTAAGGAAGTTTTCACTCTTCTTGTCTGACTCTCTTTGAGGGTGAAATTCTTTCTCCTGAATAACTACACTCCCTGAAATTTGCTCTGTGATTCCACCTGTTCTGCTGGCCAAAAGCTATCATTACAGTTTTATTTTTTTCATTGTATTAGTCAGTGCTTATCAAAGAATCATTTAATTCAAGCCATGCAAATACATTAGAATTTGCAAGATTAGCTTACAGTGGCTGCCCACAGAATCAGATTTGGAGGGGTGCAGAAGCCTGTGTGTGTGCCACAGTTCCAAAGGACCCAGTTGAGGGCCTGGAGCCTACTTTAGTGACCCTTGTGAGTCTGTATCAGGAGGCTCCATGCTAGAGGCTGACGAGACTTGCTAGAAGCCAGAAAATGCCTTCCAAGACAATGGCAAAGACTGGAGGTCCTCTGAGGAAACAGAACCTCCGTTTCGCTCTTGTAACATTCTGGTGACAATCATTTGTAGGATGGATTTTCCACCCCTAGAACTATGCTGAGCCAATTTACAAGACCATTGCTTACTCAAACTGACGCAATCCTTAACTATCATGTTCATTTTTTAACACTTAAGCTAATTCTTTAACAAAATTCTAAAATGTTCTTCTTCACTTAAATATTTGTCAAAAAAATATTTCTGCCCTGAACTATTGCAAAAGTTTCTGCTCATTTACATTTTCCCTACAGAATCTACTTTTAATGTTATGGAGCAGTATTACCAAGATGTACATGATTAGTCACCCTCTTTTCCAAAGTTTCTAGTGGCCATTGATGAACAATGTTGCTAGTTGCTTTGAATCAAATTTATCACAGAGAAAAACTAAGAAAATATGAAAATACATGTGTAAACTTTTTGAAAGCAAAAGCAGCTGGAAAATTTTGAGAAAAATTTACAACAGTAAAATAATATCTGAGTTTGTTATTTGAAGTCATTTTCCTATTTTCTGATTGTAGAAATGGAGACTAAAAAAACAGATTTTATGAAGAGTTTATTGATAGATTAAGTAACTGGTTAAAATTTAGAGTATGGTTTTGGAATGATGTTAAAATTTCTTGGCTTCAGTAGGAAAAGTAATAACTTTATGATAGGCAATACTAAAAATTATACATATTTCAAGGACAAATATATCATTTTGGGTCTTAAATTATCTTTAAATTTTCTTATTTTCAGTATTTTTTCTTAATATGAATATCTAGGCATACAGGAAGACAATGTGATAAAAAATTATTGGAAAAAGAAATCTTAATTAGTTCTACTTAATTATGGAAATAGAAATAATTTTGCCTGTGTGATAAAATATCATTGATAATTTTTGTAGAAAAATAACTAGAACTTATAAAATATTCAAAAGAAAATTCAGAAAATAAATTAGCAACAATGAGGCCCATTTACTTGATATATCAAACATGTTAGTAATAGCTGTTGATATAATTACTGCACTGCAACTAAATTGGAAAAATATTCAAAATGAAGCACAAAACAACAAAGGAAGAAAACTAGGATTGTATACAAATGTAAGTAGAGAAGAATATAAAAATAAAACTTTTCAGTGCAGAAAGCAGCATTTATGAAAATATTAAGTAAACAGAAACAAGGAACCAGTTGACACCTATCACAATGGTTAAAGACTGAACATGCCAGATGTTGTAAAAGATGTTATGCCAATAGGTAAGAATATACAGTCTTTGCCACTTAGCAATTGAAGGTGTCAATTTTCTAAAATTTTGCAAAAACATGCTATTTCATAGTAATTACCTAGCATTTTGTGCAAAATATTATTGAATAAGCTTATAAGAAATGTGATGGGACATAGATAAAACACATTACAAAGGAAAAGTAAAATGGAGCACTCATCCTACCAAATTCAAAGATATTACAAACTGATAATAGTGAAAATTGTGCTACTTTTTGTTGTAAAACATATCAGCTGGAAGAAGGAACAAAATAAGAAGTCCAAAAACATTTATACATAAAATACAAAGCAAATGAATTCATTAGTGTTACCATACAGAAATTAATATTTATTGACTTAAATTGATTTACTCTAAAACATGGCCTTAAGTTATTTCATAATATATAAAATAGTAAATATGTAATTTAAGACTCTACCTCATAAATATTGTTTTTAACCACCAAGATATATAAATTTAAAAGATGGAAATAATTGGCAGTATCGTAGGAAAAATAGTTTTAAAAAGCTATAATAGGAAAAGTAATAAGTAAAGAAGTAAAATATACATTTACAATATAGATTTACAACTAAAAATTGATTCAAGGAATATGAGATTCCTGAAAGTCAGTGAGATAGGGTATTATCACTTAATGCATATAAACCCTGCATTAGGATTTCTAGGCATATCCACAGTGCTAAAATATGTTTAACATTTATTATTATTATATCTTCTATCATATCATTATTGAATAATTGAATTGTTTATAACACTCCATGGTGATTTTGATTCTTCAGAAATGTATAGAAAATATGTGCCAGGCATGGTGGCTCCTGCCTATAACTCGCGCACTTGGAGGTTGAAACAAGAGGATCATTGCAAGATGCAGACCAGCCTGGCCTGCAAAGTAAGCTACAGGCCAGCCTGAACTGCACAGCAAGACCCTGTCTCAAAAAAAGACCATAAATAAATAAATAAACAAACAAATAATACATAGGACAGTTGACTGTTATCTAAGTCTTTGAACAAGGGACTCATAAAATGAGAAAAATACAGATAACTCATTATTCTAAAATTTCTCAAAAGTAGCTAATTTAAAATATTTGCTATTTTCACTTCTTAGAATTTTTAATGAGAAAATTATTATGAAACAATTTCAGATGTAAAAGCAAAAAATAAAGAAAAATAAATTAACTAATTGACTCCTTGGATCCTAGTTAAGAAATATTTTATACTTATTATTTTTTCTCATATCTTACTCTGAAAACTATTTAACAGAAGTAATACATATTAATAGGTCAACATAGTGACTGTGGTATTTGATATTCACTTAGCATTTTTATTGAACTCCTGAATTAACATTTTCAGAAATGGAGTGTTATTAATTACCAATTTAAATCCATACTTTGATAACATGATCACTATTAAATGGGTCATTTCAGTAGTAATAGCTCTTATAAAAAGCAATACTTCACTTTCAGCACATTTCAGTGTTAATAATTAAAGTGTGCATGTACCACAACCTATTTGTCATGGTAATTAGACAGCACAAGACATTAACATGATTCTGCTCTTGATGAAAGACACCATTCTATTTCATTGCTATTTTCAAAGCATTTTATTTCTCTTAATCTAGTCTAATTAGAGGAAAATTGTTATTTACCTGTCATGTAAAAATAATAATTTCATATCTTAACAGTAATCTGGGGAGGCATGATTGGTAAATTTTATGGTTGACTCTATAGGAGATACAGCATATAATTTATTGCAGTCATTTCATTAGCTCTGCAAAATCTACTAGCAGTAGCATCATTAAGGACTAAGAGCATTCCTCTGTGCATGTTCATCTTTAGGAAAGTTGAAATGTAAAATATGCACATTTTCTCGACCCATTTCCTATTTTCTTACAGCCCTACCTTATTTTCTATACAGATAACTAACAAAGGGAGCAGCATGTCATGAAATAGTAGCTCTGGGGTCACAGTTTTATCTCAATTAGGCCAGCTGTGGGATTAAGAAAAAAATTACTCTCCCTAACACATAGATTTCTCTTGAGAATTAAGTAGACTGTCATCCTTTGGCTTTACAATCTGATTATTTTGCACTGAGAAATATGAAAATGTCTAATGAAAGCTAGCTGTAAGTGAAAACTCACAACTTCAGAAAATCTGCTTTGATTTAGTTTGATAAATATCACACATTAATTGAAAGATTCCTTAATAGTAGATATGTTCTAGCAGTACTATATTAAACTAGTTGTAGGAGGCAAATACGGGTCAGTTTAAATATTCTTCATGTAAAAACAATTATTTAATTAATAAATTTAATTAATAAGTTATATGAGAAGCACAGCGAAGCTGTGAAGGGTGGTAAGTGGTAGAAGAATGTTTCATTGTCAAGGAGCTCACAGTTTGTTTCATATGGAAATGAATAATGGTCTAGTTAATTCACATGCCCACTTACATACACACGTAGTTTTCCATTTTGAAGAAATGCTGGATATAAAATAAGAAACAAAATCAACACATATTCTAACAAGTTTCAGTATTATAAAAAAGTTTTGATGAACACATTACATATATTATGTCTACTAGACGTGTTTGAATTTATTTTTATCACATATTCATTTACCAAAATGCTATGTGCTCAATCATGAAACTTTTAATGAGATACCCAAAAGTATGAAACCTTATCATTCTGGAAACTAAATGAAAACTGTGAAATGATACCTACCACTAACACGCAATGGTGGTTGCACTGATGCTAATCTAGCTTTTTTGTATGTGACTCCTTCTTAAGATCATTAGCATTTTCTTTTTATATTGATTTTTCAGTCATCCATGTGTTTTCCTAGAAGTCCTTGTCAGCCATATCTAAAAGGTTGGTCTGGAGTGGCCCAAGATTAGGTTTCTCCAAATCAGTGTCACTGACATTTGGCAAAGGCTATTCCTGTTTTGGTGAAAGGAAAGACTTGTGTTTTGTTAGCTGTTCAGCAGGATCCCTGACTCTCTCCAGCAGGTGCCCATATTGTACCCTAATTTTGACAACGGAAAATTGACTCTAGATATTGCCAGATGTCCCTTTACAGGAAAATCATCACCAGTGAGGAAACCTTGATAAGGATGCTCTAAATCTTCTTGCCACTGTTTAGCTCAGCAATGGGCAATTACATAAAAGATGGTTTATGGGAAGATTCTGAGAAAAAGTTTTAGCTCTTCTAAGAAATTGGGGAAAATATATTTTTATTCCTTTGATTTATTGGAGTATCTGAATGTGGTATCTAGTACAATAATAGTCATCACTCTTACAGTATGATGATAAAGCTGAAATTCTGGAACAACAGGTCCTGGTATACTAAGTCATCAGGTAGCTGAATCTGCTACTACAGCCATCACGTAGACTGTTTTTAGTAGACAGAAGTTATTTACTTAAAGCAGCATAAAGGGCGCTTGTTACTCAAAAATATGTAAATGTTAGTTAAGGATATATAAAATTTTGAGTGTGTTTTATAAAATTTTTCTTTAAACAACAAAGAGAAAAAAAGTCTAAAGCCTTATAAATCACTAGCAAAACTATCTGCATAATTTTACCAGCATTTAGCTTTGTAGTTTCTGAAGTGAAACAAATATTCTTGTTATCAAAAGTTAAGATGATTGATATACATTTGAAAATTTTAGATGTAAAATCAATTAAAGAATAATACTATCTATCTGTCTAGCATTATTAATTATACACCTTCTAATATACTAAAAAAGTGATTTTTACTTTCACATAACTTTGAATTTCTTTCCTAAATGATAGTTGTTTTTAGTCTAACTTCAAGGTTCATAACTTATTTTTCTGGATTAGTTCTACCACATATTGTTGAAATTCTGATACATCACAAGCCAGTCTACCATAACAAAATGAATCATAGTTCTTCATGGTCTCTAAGCTTAAAAAATGAATTTTGAGGAAGAAGAAATTCCCTTGTCTTTTCAGTAAATTGTGACCTTTAACTTAAAAGAAGTGCTGTCCTGCAGATGATATTTTTCATCTTCTCTATCGCAACTGAATAGAGAAGAGAAACATATACTTTCTTCTGCTTCTGTAAAAGTCTAAAAATTTTACAAAGTGTATTTCTGTTATCTCTATAAATTATTTTCTTTTAAAGAGATAGCTGATTGATCACCTAATTGATTCAGGATGTAACATCAAATTTTAGGACTATGGAAAGTAAGACACACAATTCCATTTTTACTGCTTCATTTTCATTCAATATGTTTATAATTAGTAATTATTAATTCATTAAGATATACCTCACAATCTCTTATGAAAGATAAACAGTTTTTTAAGAATTTGTGTAGAGGTACAGATTTAAAATTGTTCTTGTACTGGACTGCTACTTTTGTTCTCATCCAACATCCTATTTTTCTAGAGTACACCTGTTAGTGCACTAAAAACAAAGTAAAAGATGACACACAAGATCTCTGTGAAATATTTATTTGATTTTTAACTATTTCCTTTGTCTTTGATAACTTTTCCTCTTTTCTATACGCACTGTGTCTTGTGCTCAGGAATGACTGTAACACCTTTCTATATATCACAGATCTCTTGCCCTATCTCATTTTGTCATACCTGCTTGGAAACCCAATATTACTTACATCCAAGTTAGACTTAACTCACTCCGAAGTTTAATCTAGAGAAACAAATGACCTTTCTGTATATCCTCTTGAATTGTAATATTGACGCCTTCAGCTGAACACTCAATGCTGCCCACCCACTCTCTTGCACAGCGATACTCCATTTCCACTAGATTTAAGAATACCGTTTCATGTGCACTTTGCTCTGTAAGCCTCCACCACATTTCACTCTACCCTGCTGAAAGTTGCCAGCCATTTCCTACTTACCCAGGAAAACAATATAGAAGACTGCCAAGAGTGGCCACTGCAACTTGTATCATTTAACATCAGTAGTCCTCACCTTCCTTCCAATTGTTCATTTCAGCTTAGTGCAGATGTTCACACCTGTAAGCACAGCTGTTTAGAAGGCTGAGATAGCATGCTAGGCAAGTTCAAAGGAAGCGTAAGAAATTTAACTCAAGGAATTTTTTAAATCAAAGAAATAGGCCTGTGGAAGTACCATGGTATGAAGACTCTGTGTTCAATCTCTCCAGTACCATGGGATAAAAAGCTCATTTCACTTTCTTTTACATCTAAGTGCCCTGGAAATAAAGACATGCAAGTGATCATCCAAAAGCCCTGAAGCCATTCCCAACCAGTGTTTATTTCTGGCACCTGCATCACCGTCTTCAGGATATCCTGTTGACTAACTTTGAAAACTCATGAAGAATCCAATGCCGTGTGTGTCTGTGTGTGTGTGTGTGTGTGTGTGTGTGTGTGTGTCTGTGTGTGATACTAAGGGATTAACCAAGGGCTTTCACATTGAGCTACTGTCCCAAAACTATTTGATTAATTAATTTTTCAGTTTGAGACAGGGTCTCCCTTCATTGCTAAGTTGTGCCAGTCGAGCCTGAATTTGGGATCTTCCAGCCCCAGCCTCCCAGGTTCAATTGTTAGTCCTGCTCCTAGCAACACATTCTCCCACTATGTTGCTAAAATAACAAATTCACTTCTTCCTTCTGTGAGTTGTATTCTCAACTCTGCTTCAATAGATCCTCTTTTTAAAGCTTTCGTAAACTCGATTTATTTCTAATAATTTTGTTCTGTATGTTGTAGTCAGAGGTTGCAAAGAGAACAATTACGTACAGGACACATAATTTATACTATTATTTATAATGGTCACCCAAGAAGTCAAATGCAAAGACAGAACAGGAAATCTGTACTCAGCACTAAGGACCTTAGAAATTCTGCTGAGGGCCTGGATCCAGTGGCAATAACCTGCAAGAGTTCAGTTGAAAACATGTAGCCCAGGACAATGACTTATGCAAGTCTGTTTCATGAATCTGCACTGGGAAGACCCGAAGATCAGTGGTGGAAGCTCAAAAAGTCTATGGCAGCAGGGTGAAGGAGCTGTGCCAGCAGGCTGAAGATTCTGTACTGGGTCGAAGAAGTGATGCTCAAAATAACGACCTGGGCTCCCCTCAAAAATATCACAGCCATCCTCAGCAACAATGAGGGTTAACTGCGCTCCTCCGACCAAGGGAAGAGCCCAGTGAATATCAGGAAGCTGTGTGCCAAGCTTTTCCTGGAGATAGAGCACCACACCTGTGTCCCTTGGGAGTCAGGAAGCAATGCTTAAAATAAGGACCGGAGCAATTCTAACATGAACAGCAGACATTCTCAGCAACGAGGTATTGAGCTCCTCTGATGACAGCGGCTGAGCTCATACCAGGGGAGCCAGCATGGCAGACTCCTCCAAGAGAACCAACGATTCTGCACAGCGACACTTAGGAGAACCTACAACATTAATCTTCCTCTCTTAAGTGTCCTTTTTATCCTAGCAACAGCCATCAGGTGGGGCCATCCATGCGCAGCACCAGGCTGGTTCACTTCAACTGGTATTAAACTGACCACCTATTATCAGTCCGTTACATTATATTTTTGCTCTTTTTTTCTGATGATGTGAAATGTATCGTTTTGGTTAATTTTTTTTAAACTTTTTTTTCCTCTCAAATAGCTGTTTCACCAAACTGTTTAGTGTTTGCTCATGAGATTATTCTATATTGATTGCTCTAGTTATAATCCCTCTGCACACATTTCTAGGGAGAAATACTTTATTACAAGTTCACAACTTTGTGTATCTTCAGTAAATTTTTATTTTTAATATTCTCTTTTCTAAACTGTCTACCTTATCAGATAACACTTGTATTCTTAATCTTAATTTCATCTTAATATCAAAAATTCAAAGTATTTATTCTTCAATTATTAAATATTTACTATCTAATGTGTGGCAGTATTGTGCTAGATTCTCAGGGGTGTATTGGTGTGCAGTAGAGTGTTTCTGATCTCAAGAATAGCTGTATGAAAAAGACAAGCCTAGCACTGACAGTAGGTAATATAGTAACTCTTAAAGTTCATGTATTTCTGTGGAAATAATGAAGTATACTACTATAAAAGATTACTTTTTTAAAAAGATAACTGTAGAATTCCATACTGAAGAATAAATAGGACCTCATTAGGCACATTATGGAAAAAGAAAAGGGAAGGCATTATGGTCAGGCAGCAAACCAAAGGCACTGTATTTAAAAAATGGCATAGTATAAAAGGAGTTGGCAGGGGATAAGATGTGAGCTGCTGCTATCGTATCTCATATCTTTTCTGGAAAGGCATTTCAACTCTGAATAGCATAATGAGAAGTCTTCTTGCAGTGTTTCCTATCTAATTCCTTCATTGTTTTCAGAGATAATAGCTGCATTTCTTCTCTGTGACCATTTTCTGCTATCTATTACATGTTGTATTTATTTATTTCCTACTACAACTTCAACACTGCAGTGTTCTGGATTCACAGTGAAATACATGACCCTTGCCATAATCTTCACTGTTAATGCTCATAATTAGTCACTTTATTCTTAATGAATTCACTAAGAACTAGCACTTTAATCACTGCAAAAGAAGTGCCTACAAATAGCCTGCAGCAAAAGGGAAAATTTTCAAGCCACTGTCATTTTAAATAATGAAGAGAAAACAGGGAAATGCAGTCCTTTTAAATTATGAGAAACTTATTCCTCATATTTCACTTTTATTAGCATTAATTTGATAAACACTAATGGCTAAGTTTTACATTTATATCATATCATAACTGTATTGTACATTATGTGATATTATCTTAAGCTACATGAAAAATCTAGCATCTGGGAGAATGAAGCTGAAATTTACTCAACAAAATGTTTCTTGAGGGGAAAATTGTATCTTACAGCTTTTTTTGTTCTTGTTGTACATCCACTGAAATGTATGATTCCAATAAATCTACCTTACAAAACATAAAAGTAATATTAGAAACTGGAACAAGATTATGCAATGCTAATCAGAATTGGCATAAAGACTTGAGTTCAAACTAGGACTACATCTTTAATTTTCTAAATACTACTTACTTTAATTCTTTCTTATGTTCACTGAAATAAACTGGTAGAACTTATATCAGATACTTGCTTGAAATGCACATTTTGATGTGCCATGGTATATATTTTATTATTCCTCAACTCTATTACTTATAAAATAAATGTCAGTAAAATCATCTTGAAGTTCTTTTAAATATATATTTTTGAAAAGAACATGTTTGGTTATATAAATCTAGTTATAGGACCCTCCTTGATGTATAGGAAAGAAAAGACTAAAAGTTAACAGATGAAAATATCTTCTGTGTATTTAATTCATTTCTTGAAGTAATATCATTATCCACATGTTTAATAGTAAGTCCTACACAGTTAATGAAGTGCTTTGATTTGGATTAGACAAGCAGCATTTAATTTGATGTCTTTTATAAAAGATATTTTTGCTTCTACATACTGCAATTTTTCAGAATTTTTTCACCACTGTGAACACCCAACATTATGAGGTTTTCTATGGTACATTTCATTTTGTTTCCATTTCTGGACCAAAGTTTACTTTTTCTTCACAATTCCATTAGTTTTATGCACTCTATTTGAAAATTACATTAAATATTTGGTAAATCACCAGAGTAATGAAAAATGGCATTGATGAATTACCATGCATATTTCTACAGATTTTCATAAATATCCTTAAACTAAGTAATCTATTAGCAACTTTAATTGAATGACATTTTGAAAATAGATATACAACTTTCACAAAACTGTTATAAAGTATATCTCTGTCTACCTATCTTTTTATCTATGAATGTATGTATGTATCTATCAACATCTTCAGCATCCTCTATATCAGAGTAATACAGAGCTCAAATTTAGTTGCAAGACTTACAAATAATTAGAAATATTTTATTGACATTTTGAAGGACCACACAGTTGCATAATCAACATTTTTTGTTCTTTAATTAAATTTACTGAAATGCCATCTGCTACTTTTTAAACTTGTTTGTCTATAGTCCTTTTGCTATATAGTACACAAAGCAAAAGAAACAAAACATTGGCTCTTGTAATATATATTGTAGCAATTCCTTGTTAGTTTATTTTGCATAATTTTTAAATCTTTAGTAAAACCAAACTAATATACTTTCTTTTTTTCTTTTTTTCTCCTATGACTGTTTTCCTACTCTTATTCCATTAGAAACCAGTAAATGAGATCAATAAAGGTCATCTGGTAATTGAACTTAACTGATTAAGAGAAATTATTGCATTTCCTAATCGTCCTGCTCTTTAGATGTTAAGAGTGTTTTCTGCTTATATCAGCCCTGTCAATTGGGCATCCATAATCATTTAAGGTAACATCTTAGATGTCATACCTTAAATTATAACTGCACCTCATAATTTCATTTTCTACTACACAGGCATAAAAATATAAGGCTATAATTTAGCTATTGGATGTGACTACTAAAATAATTGAATCGATGTTATGAAAGTAGCTTATACACTTTTGTTTATTTCTTTCCATCATACATAGTGACTCATGCATTTTTAGGCACTCATTCACATAACACACACAATTATATATAAAAAGTTGGAATTGGCTTTGATGTATAAAGGATTAATATGAATTAGTATTCCACACCCAGAAGGACAACCAGTGGAGTGGACAAAGTGAAAGTCAGGCTTTTGTTTCTCTTCAATTTAATTTTAATTTGCATTTATTTATTTACTTATTTATTTATAAATAAATAAAGATTGCTAATTTTTCATAAGAGGCCTAATTACAATCATTTAAGAATTTTTATCTACACTGCAGAAATTCCAGTGTCTTACAGGAGAATTAAAATCTATCAAGTGGTAAATTTTGTACTATCTAAAGTTCTTGATTATAGATCTTCTGATTGATAAGAAAATTGCCACCGGCAACAACTTTCTACTTAATTTTACTCCACAAAGATAATTTCACAAAATTAATTTATAAATACAGTATTTGGTTGCATGGAAATGATGTTAACTGTGTCTAATTGTAAGAATGATTCAAGATTTATAAATTTATTCTGAATTAATGATTTTGATTTCCTACCATTATTGAAAACTGCACTAAAATTATAGAATATGTTTTATATTAATTAAATCATCTAATTTTGAAAACTCCTTCTTGATTTCTTAATACTAATCTCACATTTTTTATATGAAGTGGTGAGATTCATTGAGATCAAGGAAAGCTACCAACTTCATACAACTGGTAAATAATTGAACCCAAAATACTTACCATAATGTTTTCTTTAGTTCAACTCTTTAGGAATTGTACCTGTTACATTATATTAATGAGCAAACCCGCTATCTTAAATTGAAGATTTACATTGACAATCTAGCCTCTACTTAAATCTGTAAAGCCCTCTCCTCTCCGTTCATTGCCTATAAAGACAGTTCAAAGATTCAAGTAAGATGAATATTCGAAAGCCTCCAAAGATGTTTTAGCTATAAATAGAAGAAACAAGAAATATAAATTGAGAGGAATACTCTGTGACTGGTGTATCATAAAACAGAATTTTAAAAAGTTAAAATAAAAAGTATCGTCATGCAAGTGAGAAAGAAGGAAACCGAGGCTGGGAGACCACACGTTTGATTTTAGTGTCATGTATGGTGAGGGATATGGGCCTAGGTTTCATCTTCAGCACATGGGTATCTAGTTTCCCAGCACTGTTTGTTAAAGAAGCTATCTTTGAGGGGCTGGGGATTTAGCTCAGCAGCATAAGCGCCGGCTGCCAAGTGCAAGGTCATGAGTTTGATACCTGGTACCAAAAAAAGAAAAAAAAAAAAAAAGAAAAAGCTATCTTTCCTCTTGCAAAATACTTTTAACCCTTTGTCAAAATCAGGTAGCTGAATGTGCCTGGGGTTGTTTCTGCATCTTCTATTATGTTCCACTGATCCACATTTTTTCTATGTTTTTGTCAATACCTTACTTTTATTATCATTTTACCTTTTTAGTTTAACCTGGAGCTTGGGATTCTGTTACCTGCTGTTGTTGTTCTTGGCCAGAATTGCTTTTGCTATTCTAGGTCTTTTCTGTTACCATACAAATCTTAAGATAGTTTTCTCCATTTATATAAGGAGGCTTTTGCTATATTTGTGCTTGAACTGCATTAAGTCTATGAAAGTTTTGCAAGTATGTCCATTTTGTCTATTTTTGGTTCTACCTATCTAGGAATAGGGAATATCTTTGTATTTTTTGATATCCTTTTTGCTCTCTTTTTTCAAATTACTGTAATTTTCTTTGTAGAACTCTTCCATTTACATGGTTATGTTAATTCCTAAATATTTCATTTTCTGGATGCTATTGTAAAGTGATTATTTCCTTCATGAGGAGACTGTTACTGGTGTTCAAGAATGCTATTGATTTTTTTTTCAACTTTTTTTTTATTTTAAAAGAGAATAAAACAAAAGGGGGCAGTACAGAACAGATCAGAAGAGGACAACATAGGCAACACAGTACTTTACTTTAAGTCAACTGGACATCAACAGTATCTAACGCCATATCTCTTACTCTGCTATAGTTGAGCATAGTTTCAATTACAATAATATCAAACATAACACAATAGTATAAAGCCATGCATATAGTGAAAGAATTCCAGGGCTTTCTGAACCGAATAACAGAAA